>BQNB010007298.1:0-94038 GCA_026074375.1 Tanacetum coccineum | reverse complement strand
TAAGGAAGGGCACAGCCCCTCCGGACAAAATAAACCCCACAGGCAACTAAGTCACAGGGTAAAAATGATAAGGAAATGGCACATCCCCTCCGGACAAAATAAACCTCACATGCAACTAAGTCACAGGGTAAAAATGATAAGGAAGGGCACAGCCCCTCCGGACGAAATAAACCTCACAGGCAACTAAGTCACAGGGTAAAAATGATAAGGAAGGGCACAGCCCCTCTGGACAAAATAAACCCCACAGACAACTAAGTCACAGGGTAAAAATGATAAGGAAGGGCACAGCCCCTCCGGACAAAATAAACCCCACAGACAACTAAGTCACAGGGTAAAAATGATAAGGAAGGGCACAGCCCCTCCGGACAGGTAGAGACATTCATGATGCGTGCTACTCATGGGCGGAGACAGGAGGGAAGCACGGTGGGCAGTGGCAGAACCAGAAAATTGTATTGTGGGGGGCAATTTTTTTTTTTCGCAATAGCAACAAAATACGGCGAAAAAACTAGGATAAAAATAGGGACCGTAATGAAAAATCTAGTATTGTCACTTAGAAAATAAAAGATTTTAAGGTTTTAAAAATAATATATGAGAGGTAACCCATTCGAATACAAGTGGTACAAGCAGATAAGTGAGGAATCAATTGCGACAAAGGCAAATTTACAACGGCACCAAAATAAGTTAAAATTATATCAGGCCCAAAAAGGGACATTCGTTCAAGGTTACAAACAAAATCAAAGTAAGACCTATTTTAATACAATTACAAAAGCTAAGTCTTCTTTGAGGGAGGAGCTTGGGAACTCCGGAAGCATGCTTGGAAGCGGGATCTTGAAGAGAGGGACCAGTCTTTGACCTTGAAAACTCCCTAGAGGTTGTGTCTTTTGAGCGGGCCACCTCCGCAGCCTTAACGAGTTTAGGGGCAAGACAATAACTAACCCGGAAACCACCTTGGGACAACCCTATAGGAGTTGAAGGATGAAGTTTTAAAGATCTTGCACTGCATCTCAGAGAGGTGAGATCGATCCACATACGAATAAGTCTTGAAAACAACCTAGACGAATTCAACACTCATCTCTTATAAGTATGGATCAAACCGTTCATCCCATCATTATCTTATTAGCTCCTTTTCGACCTCTCCACATCCAGACCTTGCCCCCATCCCATTCTGGAGTGCGTAGTTGAAATCAACGGATCGACTTTGTTTGTATACATGGCCAGTAGGCGACCTCCACCACAGTGGAAGAAGCTTCCTAAAAGAATTGGTCATCTCCTTTGGGCAAAGACCAGGTTTGGCCCTGAGCCCCTCATTTCTAGAGTCTATCACCAAGAAAATCCATTCAGCATAAACCAAGTCAGAGTCATTCTGAGCAAGCAGGCTTTCCATCCTTCACACAGAATAATGACCCCATCAACACTTTTCAATTTTTTCCTCCAACTCTTTGAATCCAGGCTTGTTCGGCATTAATAGCCATCAAACTATCCTTTTCGACCTGAACACTAGCAAGACCCTCAGAACACTGGGCATGCTCCTCGCGGAGTTGCCTATGCTTCCCAGACAAAGTATTGTAGAAATTTTGAACAACATTAAAATCCTCTCGAGTCCGAACAAGCTGACCTCGCGTAGTCTCGAGACTCTCTTGCAAGGCATGATGGGTGTCATAAAGAGACTCAAATTGACAAAGGTGTAGGGCCTGTGCCATAGCACCACGGCCAAGGAGAACAGGCTCTGTCCAAAACAACATATTGACCAAAAGAATTCACTCCTCTCGAATACCATGAGGAAAAATGTTGTACCATCAAATTCACTGACACTCCGTCCATAGTGGGATCACACTTCTCCTCTAGTGAATCCCCCAAGACGGAACAAAAAGAGATGGAGGTAAAGAAGACCCGGCCCCATCGGCACCAACACCTGCGAAACACCACCTATTAGCAACACAGGGTGCGAAGAATAAAACACTTAAGAAAATAAAAGGGAAATAAAAGACACACCTTGCGGAGGGGGATCGGGCATAGGAGTTTCCTCCTGGGCAATAGACTTCCCATTATCGGACGGGTTGCAGCAGTGGGGATTGACTCAGTTTCAATAACAACCCGTTCCGTAGTGTCACTAACATGCCTATCCGGCCCCCAAAGATCAATCTCTTCATCCACATCATCATCAAAATTACCATCTCTATTACCAAGAACCCCTGAGTGCTCATCGTGATGCTCTTCATAAAGACGAGTGGTGGTATTAGTAGAGTCATGCGCAGGAATCTCAAGCAAATTATCTCCCTGAGTCTGAGTAGGGGAAATAACATTGTCACCCCTAGAAACATCCAAAGTAACCGCCTCTATAGTCCGAAGAGGAGTAGGACAAGGGATGTGATCAGAAGACTTCTCTTTACGTCTCTTCGAGCTTCCCTCGGACCCACCGGCGCCTTCGATCTCCCTGTTCTTCTCGGCCTTTCTCTTGGCAGCAGCAATCGCTTTCCTTATCCTAGTTGCCACTATCTTAGATCTTGAGTCCACAACCCCTTTGTTGTGAGTCCGTCTTTTCAGGCACTTGCTCATCGGCACTAAGAGGAGTGGTAGTATGTTGAGGAATAACGTTTTGTTCGGTCAAGGCCTCCCCAGCCTCGATAGTCATTCCAGAGAGAAAAGGAAGCTTAATTACTCTTACTGGTAACACTACAAAAAAAAAACCAGGTGAAAAATAAAGAAGGAAAATAAACAAGTCGTAAACAAAAAAATTAAAATAAATAAAGGATAAGATAAAAGTTGCCCTCTCATTTACCATGGCCCCTCCGCATACTTTGAAACAAAGTACGGAAACTTAGGAAACTCCAAGTGATAGCCAACCCACACTAAAAAGCAACCCGCTCGGAAAACCTCTAATTCAATAGAACTGGTGGTCAAAGCAATAACAACAGCCCCATCGAACCCTCCTAGGGTCCAGGAATCACTAAAACCGCATCATGATGTATCCAGCACATAGCACATCCGTACTGCTCTTCGATCAATAAAAAAGAAACGCCCTTTCCACTTTTTCATACAAGAGAATGTTTCGTTCAAAATCTTACCTCGAAAATCTTTACCGGCTCTTTTCTCGAATGAAAACCAATCCCCTTGTTTGCTAAGTTCACTCATTTCATTTTCAGGCAGTGATTAGATATAAGAGCAATCAAGGGTCATCTGTCGACATAACTATTTAACTAACGAAGGGGCAGCAGATGAGTGACGCACCAGAAAAGAGATGTGCACATGAGGGTGCGATTCTTCCTTATGACATAATTTTCAAAATTCTGCTTTTACTTCCTACAAATGAACGGTTAAAGTTGATGATCGTATGCAAGCCATGACATAAGTTAATTAGAAGTCCTAATTTTGTGGAAGCTCACATGAGCCGGTGTGAAGCGGTTCTCACTTTTCTGGAATATTTTACCGAATCCCATCCTAATACATTCTCTATTGTCACTAATAGCGACCAACCTACACTGTCTCATAAATGTCAGATGTGTTTACTTGATTTTAAAGATAAAAATGTTAAGATTAGTGGACTAAAGATATTTGGGTTTAGGGATATTATAGCAACATGTGACGGTTTAGTTTTGGTAAAAAGCGAGGCCATAAGTTCTCTTGAGAATGCATATATCAAATTCACATAACAGCTTGGGTAAAATAGGGTAACAAACCCACATAACATTGACAATTGTTAAACTGAAGCAATCATAACAAACTCACAGAATCCACATATGCCAAAATCATATAACACTACAATAACTCACAAATTATACTAAACTCCTAAAACACAGAATAAATTACCTTGTCACAATATGTATGAATCTGTATAAAAGATAATCACATTTCCTTCGGCTTAATTTTGGACTTCTTCTTATTCCAAGTTTTCAGCTTACAACAATATCATCTGCACAAACATGCCTGACTTAACTATAACATAAATACAAATAAACAATACTAATCAAAATCATAACTTTTTTAAACCCATTATCCCTAATTCAAAATTAATCATATTCACAAATTAAAAGATAAAAATAATTACCTCACAAAGCCGCTAAATTTAGGATCCTGTTTAAGAATATTCATGTCCGCGTATATGCCGGACAGGCTAATAGCCCGAATGGGCCACACAAAGCCCAAGCGAACCACTCAAGCCCAATCGAATCATTCCAGACCAAGCAAGCTATTCAAGTCCGAAAGGGCCACAAGAGTCCGAACGGGTACAGGACGTCAGCCTAGTAAACAACAAAGCGCTGACTTCATTTCAGAGACCTACAGGGCAACGTCATCAAAGAGATAACGTCACCATAAACACAGAAAGATAGTGACTACACGATAAACTATGACGTCAACTAAAGAGATGTCACCATCTAAGACACAGGCGATAGAGACATGACGAAAGGGTCGTCATCTACATGCCAGAAACCGTACATCTCTACAGTGTTTCGACTAGTATAAATACCCCCGTATTTACTATTCAAAGACAGCATTTACTGCACACACATACACACTTATTACTATAGCCTCCTCGGCTCCCATATACAGCCCCTTCGGCTCATATTCACATACTTACTCTCACGCCCGAGCTTGGTCCTGGGTCAACACCCGGGGCGAGTTAACGGGTATTCTTTCTTACTTTCAGGTAATTCAAGAGGATACTTCACCAAGAGACGAGGGAACGCACCCTAGACTCAAGGCACGGTATTTTACCTTAACATTTCTGAAACATCAATAGTCTTTCATAATGGCTGAGGTCTTCTTTTGATAAACTGTTTAGAGCATCCACTATGATAAAATTTTTACAAAGATTCATACATTAATACATTAATAATTTTTAGACCTTTTGATATTATAAACTTACATTACTATAGTATAAACCTTTACAACCTCATAAAATGTCATATATAACAAATGAATTAAATGCATTAAATTTATATAAAGGTTCAAGAATTATGACCTCTTCATTCCACGTAGACATGAAATAAATGTACACTATAGTTGAAATGAAATATAAACATTTCATGTTTATAAACCTTTTCATAATGAATGCCCTTACAATATAATTTATAATATATCCAAAAGATAATAATGAATTATTTAAAAAAAAAACTCATTGCATAATAACAGCACAATCTTCTTTGTAAGACTCACCCAAACATATTTACATCAACATTAACTGCCACCACAAACATCAAAACTCAAATGTTAAAAAATCCTATAACAGCCGCCCAAGCGATAAAAGCCGGATGTACTTTGTGTGTACCATGATCCAACAACGTTTGTAACTAGTTATATAGAAGTATATTATAAACTTGATGTTGATGTATAAAAGATTTACAAATCTCGTATTAGAAAGGCAACAAGAAAAGAGGATAAGCCGGTACGTAAGACACTTTCTTTGGCTTATATATACACAGCACAAACAACCTGCATGTTATTCCAATTTAGCTACAAAGTATACATGGTGATTAATATGCCTTCTTCCGACGTAGCAGCAGATATGTGTTCCTCTGATTCTCTTTCGTTAACTGGTCTAGTATGCACTCAAGACCAGTCCTCCATATCCCAACCTTCCACAGCTCACGAACCACGCCACAATAGGAAAAACACAAAAAATGACATAAATTTTGAGTTCAGCTACTCCGCACAATCACCCCTCGCTGTGAAATTACACAAAAAAACCCAATCTACAGATCTGTTTGACTTGAAATTGAATCAGCAGTCACATGTACACGGAAATGTAACCATGAAAGATGTTCTTGAGCCTCACAATAGAAGCAAGAAATTCGGAAGTAACAAGGAGGTAGGAAGAAGTGTGATTGCAAATAATATGAATAAGGAAGTTGGTAAGTATGGTAGTAAGGAGCACAACAATGGAGGGTTTGTTCACAAACTTATGCAGTCAATCATAACACCATGTAGAAGTTGCAGTGCGGTTGAACCATCTGCAGCTGTCAAGAAAATGCAAGATGTTTAATCATACTTTCAATTCTATTATATCCTCTTTTATTTGAATCATTCTTGATTGTCTTATTGGTTGACTTAGCCTGAGATAAATTAATCACACCTTGACCATGGTCGACTTTCTTTTCCTTCCATCTCATAACATGAAATGATGTTTACTTCATGCTTTTAATTACCTCACGTTCAACGATATAATGCTTTATTTTCATTTTAACAAGAACAACAGATTGCTTGCAGCAAGAAAAATAAATAAGTTTTTGCACACATCGAGCGCCATGTAGCAACCAAGCAATTGATCGTTCAAAGGCAAAACAAAGCTCAGCAGAGACTCATACACTCGCCACTCCACGTTTGCTTCTCGTTTAGCATAGTGGAAATATCTTCCAGCCTCCAAGAACTCTATTGAAAGTTTCTGGCTGTTGTTGTATTGTTGTTTTGATTTTGAAGTCAACAATTCCAACCTAGTTTCACTGTGGTTTCCTTTTGAGTCATTATACATTAAACAGGTCCAGTTTAGTTAGTAAAGTTATAAAAAAATATTAATCATGTTTGTCAAATTACCATGATAGGTTTTTATCTTTGTTCACAAGCCCACGGGGTATCTTCCATTGGTATAAATGATCGCCCACGCCCTTCACTTGCAGGCAACTGGCGTGTTATATAGGGTCTTAGATAGGAGATGTTTTTCTTATATTCAGTTTTTTTTAAGTAAGACCGGGCGTAGTGGTGACCAACATCACCACCGCTAACTCAGCATCATATCACATGCATCATATCACATTTTCACTCAACCACCAACATCGCCACCAACAAGGTGTAATAACAAAAACCAACCTCACCACCTAAACATATCTCACTTATACACAAATATACCCCACAACCAACACACACAACCTACTTCCACAACTCGGTTGATGATAGGCCAACATCTCAACAAAATTGGTACACGGCGTGTCGATCGGGGGTTGTGTTTAAGAGTGACGCGTTGTTGGGGGGAAAGAGCGCGTCTTAGATGTCCTTGTTACACCGAGTCTAATGATAGAACAATGGCGCTCTCATTAAATCCGACCTCTGCAATCGTGCCGCAAATTGACTATACAATTAAAATGATGAACATATATAAAAAAAATGTTTACTTCGAATCCTGTGACATTATCCTCTGCAATGAATACTAAACTTTCACCCGAACCCGACCGCCCTCCATATGCTGGTCCTCTAACCATTTCCTTTATATCAACAAAAATCGACATATTTGATGCACTTGAAGTGCGGCCCCTTTGGAAAAATAGCAGAATTCAAATTTACCTTCACGGGCTTCTTGGAAATATACCTGTAGTAGGGAATGGTGTGCGCTCAACAACATCGACGTCAATCCTGATTTCCTAAAGTGCATCAAGGGTCCATCCCACTCTAAGCATCATCAATGGAAGCTGAGTCAAGCCAAGTTTTTTTATACCCATGCTTTTGTCACAGTTGAAGATGAGTCATCAATCAAGTTCTCGTTGTATCCGACTGGTGTGGTGCACATGCTCCACTTGACCAGTTGAATGCATTTCTCAACAAACTCATCAATTGGTTGATTGGCTAGAAGCCAAGTTGTAGATAGAGCAGAAGCAAAAGCTAAAATTTGAATATAGTTTTAGAAGCTACCTATAGTAAGACTGATTTTATAATATTATGAAAGATTATTTTAAGGTGAGAATCTAAGTCAGCAACAAACCTACCAAAAAACAAGACGGGGATCAAACAACCATAATCATTCCAAGCTTCTTTAATGTCTTGGACAGGAGCACATGTTTTTCAAAGTCTAGAATCTGATAGGAAAGAATACTTCACAAACATACAATCCAACACACGTTTTATAGAAGCGCCCACTTGAGACGGGTGATGTAACATAAACAGAACGAATCAGAAACAAATATTACTGATTTCATTAACAAGATGAAAATATCATATATGCTGATACAACACTGGTTGAGAAAGCCACAGTTGGGTGAAAAACATGAGATTCTAGATTTGACATTGTATTTGCATATTCCTTGCTCTGCTGCTCTTGGTCTCATTGGTCATGCTTAGTCAGCGAAAAGTGTTGATACCATCAGATCTTGCAGAAAAACGGCGCGTCCAGTGGCCTGTCTCATTCTATTTTCCCGTTCTTCAAAACTCAACGAAGGATCAAAACTGCACGACAAAAAGGTGTGGTTATAATAATAACAAGATATCACTCGATTTGATACTAAGATTCAATATAAGGAATACACCCTATAAGCTATACCAGATTCGGGTGGCAATTCCGACCAGTTTACCTTAGGAAGGCTGATTTGAGTTTAATTTCCAACGGGTCAAACAGAATAAATTAGAACTTAGTTAGATTCGAGATGGGTCAGAAAAGCCAAGAGAGGCTAAAGTGTTGTATTAGAACAATTTATGCCCTTCTATTTGATACAATAATTATTAGAATAACCATTCAAGCAAAACAGACAAAAAAGTGTCTACGGATACGCTAACCTCTAGAAAATAAAATATCAGGTTTTGGCCAATTACCCCAATCACACCTGACCCATTCATTTTACCACCTCCGGTTAACTGTATTTTTCTGACTAGTGGTCACGGCAATACCGTTTTTAAGCCTCAAATTGAGCTCTGGTTAAGCCAACCACTCCCAATTAACCATAAACCCATTGATTTATTGGGTTTCTTTAGTAAACAAACCATAAATTACTCAACTATCCATGTGGATGTGATCATTACACCGCCCTTCATGTTAATCATGTATGCATGTAAAAATACAAGATTTTCTATTGTTTCAAGTGTGGAGATTTAACCAATTTCCCAGCACTAGAATGTAAATTCAGAAGCAATTCATCATGCACATCATTTTGGTGCAGTAGTGAACATTTACTATATAGTTCAACCCATACATAGAAGATCAATTAATATATTGCATTGCATGTTCTTTCAAATAGGAGACTCTAGCTAAGATTGAGAACAGCTATAAAAATTAAAACAACTACCTTGATTTCCATATGTGTTGTGGAGTAGGGATCTTCACGGAACTTTCCTCGACATTTGACACTATCGACTTGGAGATTTCATCTGCGTCAGAGCCAGGAAAGTTGAGAACTAAAGAAGAAAGAAAAGGATCAGAAACTGCAGCAGTTGCTGATGAGGAAGTGATATTTGACGACCTACAACCTCCACCGCCACCACCGCCAAGAAGCACATGTAGATGAGCCTCTCGAAGATCCCTGCCCAAAAGGGAAAGCGCCTGACTGTTTGGGACAGCTACTCTACGCAGTCTACGACGTCTTTGCAAGTATTATTTCGTTAAGGATAACTTCAATCAAGAAAAGTAGACAATACGTTATATAATAGTGGTGTTCATCATTTGGGTAAGCCTACAAATTTTTAAATCCTAAGCCTGAACTCGATTTTCGGGGTTCAGCTAGAGCTAACGGTTAGCTTCTAGGGAAAGATACAATGACTTGGTAGCTATGTCGAGTATATTACAATAAATGATGTTCACTAGTCATCCAACTCATCCAAAAAAGTAATGTAAGCTAAATTGTCGTAGTAGAATGATATTTTAAATTGCTTGGTTCAATTAACTGACTCATAAGCTGACTGCTAATGAAAGATAATTGTCAGTAGTAGAAGGATATTTTAAATAAGTGTCCGTGCTGCAGAGTGATATGGCTTAACATATCTCTTGATACCTTAACAGAGCAAACAGGACAAATCTGCAATGCAAATAAAGCTATTAGATTTCATGCAAGTAGAAATAATTCATCCCAAAAAGTAAACAATACTCGTAATAAATTCCATCAGGTATGGCACATAACAAACAAACAAGTATACCGCACATTCCAACCTATCATCCTTGCATATTACTTGCGATGTCTTCAACATGTTGTCAAAATCGTACTTCAGACATTTTTATCAACGGGTAAAGAGTCAACACTTATATCAAACTATCTGCCTAGCAAGCCATGCAATATATGATGACAGAAGAAAGAAATAGATAAATGAGGTTTTCAGCGCTAGAAAATTATGTTTCTTTCCCTCAGAAACTTCCTAAAGTTAACTTTTTGTCCACTGCCAGTGTTACAGATCATTTAATGGTACTTTCTCCATATGTTATTTCTTTTCCATCTAAGGATCTAATAAGAAAAGCAATTATTCTACGACAGAGGATATAGGTAATAGATAAGTGGAGTTCCTAATATCAGATACAAGTATTTCCTTGGCTGAATGACAAATATAAACTTTAACAGACTCTACCTACAACATTGCAAAATATTTTAACCTCTAGCCAAATGGCTATATGTCCAAATGACACCTCAATAGCAAAAAGCTAGAGCAATGCTTCAGACATAAGCACCTTAATTATTATAATGAAGAGAAAGGGCAAACTTGTAACTTAAGCTTTCAATATTTGCTATGATGATTCAAATTGTATTCTTGTCGCTCGATCCAAAGTATGCACTTATGTCAAATCATTCCACTTTTGTTGTAGATTTTCGTAAGCAAGTCTTAACTTGGGCCATTCCATTAAATAAAGTTCAAAACAAAAGAGGGTCACTGAGCTGATAGATTCACATTATTTACAACACATGGAGAGTCTTTGCCCAAACCAAACAAGGGAATGATTCAGATTAATTCCATGGACTTGTTAAGTCAAAGAGGATTACATACCAGAGATAACATTTTGGGAAGGAAGTAGAGAAAAGTGTTTTCTAGATCAAAGTAGAGCTGACCAATCGGAAAGACGGGAGTTTGGTATATAAACGAAGACTTGTGTCTCCTACTCTCGCAAGGTCAATGACCCTTCATAGATAGCTAAAACACTAACCTATTCCTTTTTTTTCTTCACCAAGGACAGAAAATTGTAAATGAAGGCAATTAGAAGGAATGAAATTTGACTTGACAAAACAAACACCAAAAATAGTAACTTTTCCACATTTTTCCCTTATACCTAGAAATGGAAACATTGATCTTACTAAAATAAAAATTTTAAAAAAAAAAGAAAAAAAAAGTCAAACCTTTAT
Organism: Tanacetum coccineum; assembly: GCA_026074375.1. Lineage (NCBI taxonomy): Eukaryota > Viridiplantae > Streptophyta > Magnoliopsida > Asterales > Asteraceae > Tanacetum > Tanacetum coccineum. The sequence continues at coordinate 83,023 of BQNB010007298.1, read as the reverse complement.
GAAAAGTAAGAAAAACATATATAGTAGTATATAAAAAAGAAAGAATACATACAGTAGCTCTGGATTCACACGAGTGTTCATCTTCAAGATGGGAACATAAAGAAGCAATATCAAAATCCTCATAACAATACGGGCATGGAAAATCGGGTCGGATGTCTTCTTCAACCTCGAAATGGTCAACGTTCAACCGATCTGTCAAATTAAAACCAAATACTAGTATTAAACATATTCAATCTGAATATTAACAACCCCCCAAATCATTAAAACTAGGAAAAAAATCAATCTTTTAAGACTGAATTAATAAATTAACATGGACCCAGATCATAAATTAACAAATCATTACAAATTGTTAAAAAGTTATAAAAATTTTGAAAAAAGAAAGAAACCGGACCAAGATGAGAGGTGTGGTGATTTTGAATCGTAAATTGCCGCTTAGCTGCGGCGAGACGAGCCGTCCAAAAATCGGAATCCATCAGAGAAAGAAAGAAAGAAAGAAAATTTTGTTTTTTATAAATGGGAAACAGCAAAATCATTCTATCATCTTTCAAAATTATTTTCTTTATTGTGAAATTGCTCATTTCAATAAAATACTCTATCTCACTTACACATATCTATTTTTTTTAATTCGATATTTATTCTTCTTAAAGTTTAGGGGCTGTTTGGTATATGGGGTTGAGATAAAAGGACAGGAGTCAAAGTGAAAAATATTTGTTTGGTTACTACCCATGGGTTTTCAAACAGGGAACAAAACTTTCATGTCATGACTACACAAATCCTCTTTTGCCAAGTTACTTTTCTGACAAACATTAAGAAAGTTGTGTAATTTAATAGTATGAATTAATATCAATCATATGTTTAATTTTTATTATTTTTAAAAACTTTAAAAAACTAAATTTATTTTTGTCTTTTACTTAATAAAAAAATTAAAATTTAGGGCCCGTTTGGTTGGTAGATGGGTTTAGGATTAAGATTTGGATTTAGATTTAGGGGCAGTTTGTTTTATGGGTTTGGCACTGTTGGCGTTGAATAATACCTTAAATTTGTAGTTTGGTTCAAGGATTGAGGAATGAAATGAAACATTTACCCCCAAAATTGATTCCACTGCAAATTGATGGGCTTTGACGAAAGGCATGTACTTTTTTCTGACAATCATAATTTCCTTGTATTCTCAGCCATACATTTTATAAGTATGCTTTGAAATCATTTTTTTTTTCGCATGTTACTTTATGAAAAATAATATTTTATTCATTAATAAATTTAAATTAATCATAATTTATATATTTTATATCATTTTCTCTCTCCTCAATATCTATCAAACCATACTTGAATTCAAATCCGATTCCAACCCCGTCTACAAACCAAACGCACCCTTAGATTTGGTTTAGGATTTGAAAAAAATAAATGAAGAGAGAGAAAAATATGTATTATTTTAAAAATATATTTGTTTTATTAGTTAATTATAACATAAAATAAATTATTTTTGGAATAAAAAGAAAAATAAATGACATAGTGAGTTAATTATGTGGCTCTTAAAATTTAGAAATAAAATAATCACAAGGATTCTCCAAAACCTTACCAGCAGGGTGGGGATGGAAATTTGGGCATCATGACTTGATGTGACTTAAATCTATGCATACCAAACAATGGTTTTGACTTGTCTTTGAGTCTAAACCCTCTCAAACCCGCTAACCAAACGGGCCCTTATTAAATTAATATATCTTCTCTTACCTCATTTATTTCACATCTATACCAGAATTCTAATCTAGATCCAAATCTTAAACCTAAACCCATCTACAAACCAAACGGGCCCTTATTATGTGTTTATGACTTTATGTATATATTCAATAAAAAATAATAATTTCTTCTCAAAGACTTAAGGGCCGATTTGTTTTTAGGTGGGTTTATAATTTAGATTTGAATTATATTTGATTTTGATGTAAGAAAAAAACATTATTTTATAAACAAATAAATGTTATGTATATCTAACTGTTAAAAGAATTTAAATAAATTGATCAGACGTTATTTGTGGCTAAAAAGTCTTGCACGATATTCAATGAGTGAAAAAAGAAAGACATTCTCAAATCCAATACATATGGGTGGGATTCAAAAAAGTAAATTTCAAATGTATGACAAGCTCAACTGACACCCATTACTACATATCAAATGACATTTTTTATCCGAATCTGATTCTTGATAGTTGAAACCATCAAAACAAACACACCCTCAATATTACATCTATATACAAATTATAATTATATAAACCTTACATTTACCATGAACTTCGGCCCAATTCTGTTTTTTTACCCGGACCGTCTTTATCCGGCCCATTATATCTAACACGCAATAAGCGAATCTTTACACGGACCATTTATCTGACCCTCTTTGTTTATCTCTTTCGCGTCTCTCATAGATGGATGTTTATCATTGTTAACCCGCTCCAATAGTGCTCCGAGCCCCGCATAAATTATTTTATTGATGTTAGACCTAGTCTTCATTGTTTACCACTTCGGTTATTGCATGAGGGGACATGTGTACTCTACCATTATTTGTGGTTACAAACTTATCTACACACAGGTTTGGTGTGTTTGACGTGGTTCATTCTTACTCATATAAGTCAAGCATTGTGTGGAGAAGATCATGAAGTAGTTTTTTGTTATCTAATTTGTTTGTATTAATAATAATACTAATATGTGTTTCTGCCTATGGATAGTGTTAGGGTTTATAAATTGATTGCATGTTTCTAAGTAAACTAGGGTTCTTTGGAGGTAAATTAGGGTTCTTTAGATTTGGTTTATTGCACTTTGTTATTGAATGTGTGTTTTGGAGTAAATTAGGGGGTGAATTAGGGTTGTTTAGATTTTGTTTACTGCATTGTCTTTGTTATCCTTAGAATTATTAACGTCAAACAAGAATGTATTCGTTTATCTTAGTCATTAACAGTCCTAGTTTGTAATAGGCTAGTTGGGTTTAACGGGCTTGGACTGTAATCTAATATTGTCCATGTTTTAGGCTTTTAGCCCATTGTAAGCCAAGCCCGGTCCAAGTAAGCAAGCTCACAAGCCAAATAGGGCCTTGGACTATAAATACCACCCTCTTAGCTTGTTAGGAGGGTGTTTGTTGTCATTTGTTTAACAATACAATCTTCCATTCATTTCTTTCTCTTTAGCTTTCTCTCTCCAAAACCCTCTCGCTCTCTCTAGACTTTTGATATAATTAGGTTGTGATATGTATTGAAAGTGGATAATATGTGGTATCAAGAGCCAAGGGGTAGATCGTAATAGCTTATTGTGGTTTAACAGCTTATTCGAGGGCCTTTTTATAGCTTATTTTGTATTCGGCTTATTATGTATTTTTTTGCTTAAATCATTCAAAAAATCATAATAACAAGTAGTTTCTTATTAAAAATGTTTAAAATCTTATTAGGAATTACTTTCGTAGCTTATTTGTCTTAAAAAGTAGTTTCTTAAGAGTGCTTTTTATAGGATTATTCATCTTCAACTCAGCGGTTTAAGCTTGGATCCCGCGGTTTGATGTTTGAACCCCGCGATGTGACACATGAACCCCGCGGTTTAACAGGTTGAACTCAGTGATTTGATTACAACATTCCCATGGTTTGAATCCATACCAAGCGGTTTGATCACACAGGCACATCGATTTGAGTCTGTATACAACGCGATTTGAGTTTGTACTCCGCGGTTTGATAACAAACAGGTTTACGCTGTTTGATCCTTCTTCAAACGGTTTGATCCTTCTTCAAGCGGTTTGATTAACTCTTCACACGGTTTGACTTATCCAAGGTTAAAGCGATTTGATTCTTACGTCAAGCGGTTTGAAAGTTCTTATCATGCGGTTTGATCAACATCAACACGCGATTTGATCACTTCTAGTCTGTAATTTGAGCTCAAGAGGCGGTTTAACTTTAGGCAAGAACGAGTATATTTAAACTACAAGCCCTAATTTGAATTTACCATATCAGTCCTTCTAACTTCAAACTCATTACATCATTAATCCTTAACAAGAACATAATCGACCATTAGTCCTTCAAACGTCAAATCATTCCATAATTAGTACTTGATTAGTTAACAAACGTTTATCCTTTAAACTTCTAAACTATAACACCGTTAGTCCTTTGATCATTAAAGAACGTTAACAAACCACAACAACATCACAATGTCCAATACCAACAACAATTTGCAAACTCAAACATCAAGTGCTCTTCACAATGCCATCATAGAAGCTGGTGGTAAAGATCGTCCTCCAATGTTAGCAGCTGGTAATTACATTTAGTGGAAATCCCGAATCAAAAGATACATTGACACCAAACCAAACCATGAGCTTATCCACTTTTGTCTTCTAAATCCTCCATACAAATATAAATTGCTACACCTGGAAATGATGGTACTCCATAATAACTAAGGGAAGAGGTAATGGAGACATATGAAACTGTTTCAGAGGATATTAGGAAATGGATTACTGTTGAAGCTAAAGTTGTTCAGATCATTCTCACCGGGATTGATAATGATATCTAATCTATAGTTGATGCTTGTCCAAATGCAATGGAAATGTAAAAAGCAATTGAAAGGTTGAAACAAGGTGAGTCAATCAATGTACAAGATCTTGGAACCAATTTGTACTGGGAATGTGGGAAGTTCACCTCACGGGATTGTGAATCACTTGACTCGTATTACTCAAGGTTCTACAAGATGATGAATGAGCTTGTTAGAAATCAATGTGAATTCATTAATCATCAAGTGAATGTTTGGTTCTTACTTTAACTTAAACCATGATGGCAGAGGTTTGTGACACTTGTTAAGCAAAGAGAAGAATTAAAGACTGTCTCCTATCACAAACTCTATGACATCCTGAAGCAACACCACAATGAAGTCAATGAGATAAGAGCTGAAAGACTAGCACATACTGCTAATGCACTTGCACTTATTGCTCAACAACAACCAGTTTACTATCCTCAACCCAATCCCACCCACTACACTCAAAGTTCATCAACCAATCACAAGCTTCTACTAGAAATAAAGGAAAAGCTATTGCCAATTCTCATCCACCCATTTATGATCTAGAACTCGAAGTAGTTGTTAATGATGAAGCATCTTCAAAGGAGAATGAGATTGACAAACTCATGACTTTAATCTCAATGTCTTTTAAGAAAATCTACAAACCTACTAACAGTAACCTCAGAACTTCATCAAACACCAGGAACATAAATGTTGATAATACTCCAATATCTGACAGAAGAACTGGGTATGACAGACAGACTGGGCAGTATGATAATCAGAGGGCAGTAAATGTTGTCGGGGCTAGGGAAAATATAGGTACTCAAGTAGTGCGGTAGAATAGGATTCAATGTTACAACTATAAAGAATTTAGGCATGTAGCAAGAAAATATAAGAAACCCACGCGATTCAGCTTATCACAATGAAAAGATGCTACTAAGCAAGAGGAATCTGGGATTCAGTTGAGTGCAGAACAAGTTGATTGAAGGGATGACTCAGATGATGAACCCGAAGATCATGAATTGGAAGCACATTACATGTACATGGCAAAGATTCAAGAGGTCATCCAGATGCTGCTAACAATTCTTGACCCAACTTTGATACTGAGCCATTGCAAAAGGTACATAACAGTGATGATGACTATAATGTGTTGGCCAATGAAAGATGATATCCAAAGCAACCTGAATCTATTAATGACATATATTTGGTGGAACAAGATGATAATAATATCACTCCTGAGTCATCGGATATGAGTAATAATAAAGAGGAGGCTGACCAGGATGATCAAATGCTTCAAAAAGAACGTGAATTGCTTGCTTCTTTAATTGAACAAATGAAAATTGAAATTGATGGAAAGCAAACAAAACAATAAGTCTTTAGAATCATCCAACAAAGCTTTACGAGAAGCTAACACGTTCTTAAATAATGAGCTTAAAAGGTACCAAGCTTCTAATTTTGTGGAAAAGGCTAGGCTTAAATGTGCAACAGCTTCTGGTTTACTCGAAGAACAAAAAGTCAATCTGAAAAGTCTTTTAGTGAATATATTGAAAAAATAATCAGTTTAAATAAACAGCTTTCAGACATGAAAAATGAGCTTTCTGCACATCAAAGAACCATTTCCATAATTTCATTTCAAAAAGCGGAACAAGAAAAGTGTCACACCCTCAAATCGGGTCTCGTCGGAATAGGTAACCAAGGGCGTGGCGGCCATGATCATCTCAAACACAAGTACAGAGAACGACCACTAAGGGACATTTTAGAAAAATAAACACCGTTGCATAATTATAAAATAGTTATATCATTACAATACTCCAAAAGTAATACGTTGAAAATGCAAAAGCTGAAAAGATGTTTAAAGTACAGTGGTATTTAAATGATAGACATAGGTTTTCTTGAAAAGTGAAGTCATAATGCACGTAGACTCCATGAAGCACATCAAGAGAAATCCATTTAAGCACCTGAAAACATGCTTAAAGCGTCAACATAAAGTTGGTGAATTCGTAGGTTTAAGTATTTCACAAGTATGGACCACAAGATTTGTAAACGTGCGACTATTGTAACACATACAATATCACAAAAGGTATTTACGTTGCACTAAGCTCATGACACCAAAGCTAGACATAGTATGTAGCACACTTGATGCTAAGAAAGGTTTGCCCTTACAGGTCTCCAACTAAAGACCACCTACAGTTCGACATGGTATACGTCCATTAGACTGGTACTACACCGTGAGTACCTAATACAAGGAAGAATTACCAAACCCGGACGGGGGCTATCAGTCCCAATAGATCCATTTATAACACTCGCACTTACATTCAATAATTAACGGTTCATGAATACGGGAAATAGTGGTTTAGCGGTAAGTTAGGCAACACGTAAACATGTAAGAGTAAAGTAAGTACTTGTGTCCATAGTTTAAAAGCAAGCAAAGTTCTCACCCCAAAGTTGTAAGTGATTGTAAAATAGTAAAAACGTGGGGCTACGAACTTATCTTAAGCAAGTAGTGAGTGTAAACAATCAACGAACCACGAGTGCAAGTAAACGTTCCTAACCGCGACCTAATTTTGAAAGACGTGCTTTAGAAGTAGGAATAGTAACATGAATCGTTGTATGAAATGTTTATGAAAGACAATAACATCCATATGTGTTTGTGTCTTTGTTAAATTAGCAAAAATGTGTCTTTACGAAGATAAAAGGTCTTTAGTTAAGTTTATGACACTTAGACAAAACTTACTATTTTTGGAAAGTTTAGAAATCCGGGACGTTAATACCGTCCCCTAATATTTGTTAAATCCATTAGCCCTAAACGCACTAAGGGAAACTTAAATGTCTACTTCTACTTTTATCTCGTTAGTTTATATTCCGAAAATAAAACTTACTATATTTGGTAATGTCTAACATTTTTGAAATATTGTTTTTAGAGTGTTTCTAACATGTCCTAATATAATACAAATGATACATTAACTTTCGCTAAGGTTTTCAAAGCTCAAACGGACTCGAAACTTTACAAAAACCCTTTTTAATATTTCAATCAGCTCACATTTTATTATAATGTTTCAAAATGACACAACTTTATGGTGGCCTAACTCTCTCGTCTCTGACTTTTAAGCTTAATGAAAATGCACTTACTTTACCGAAAAATCGTTCCGGACAAGTTTCCTTTTATAAGTTTAATCTTGTTCGGAACCTAAAGGTGTCAAAATACTCGATTTAGAATCTGCTCAGATTGTCACAAAAACAGTTTTGTCGAAAAGTGTTTCAAATCTTCACTTTACCATAACTTGCTCATTTTACGTCCGATTTTAGTGTTCTTTATATCAAGAGTTGCGTGTGAATATATATTATCAAAATCTTGAAGCTTTATCTTGTCAAAACATTTTTACGACACTAAAAACCTACAAATCAATTTCAGACAACAATCCGTTATATCTAAAACTTAGCCAAAAACACCGCAATCTTCCCTAAGGCCTAATCTATCCTATCTTCATTCACGACTAACGCAACCAACAAAACCATCTCAAACTAACCTAATCCCTTCGTCTCATTTATCAAACGCCACTTTTACGGCTCTACACTTCGCTACAACCTCAATAGTACAATAAAAATGCAAGTTTATTAATAAAGTTTCAAACTTTACAAATGAGTTGTACAACCTTGATCATATTAGTGTTTTTGTTATAAAAAGTGAACTTAAACATAGATGATATTATTTTTTAAGAAGACAAGAGTTGGTGAAAGAAAGATTTGTGTAGAAGTTTACACAAATAAAGATGATGATGGTACTTTCTTGATGCAAAAGAATGGTGAACAAAGTCTTGAACTTTAACCCAAAATCCCGAAATCACCAACGAATAAACCCAAATGATACTTGGAATAACCCACAATCACATCCGTCTTCAAATCTTGAATAAATGAGCAACAAACACCAGAAGTGGTGTTTGTTTGGGATCGGTCGACACAAGGGAAAGGGAGAAGGGATGAGAGAAATATTTAGTGTGTATTTTTAGAGTGTGAGAAAGAATGAGAGAAATGAAGGATAAGAAGGAATAAATAAGTCTAGATGCATTGAATGAGGATTGAACCTAGATCCTTCCAAAGGAATCCTAGGACCAAAGTTTTACCAAAGAAACAACAATGCTAAAATTGGGGAGTGGTGTTGGTAAGGGGGGGACGCAAAAGGGAGAAAGGGGAGGGGCCAAAGTTTCCAAGCATAGATTCTTCTCACTAGATATTTTCTTTAGGATTTTCAAGATATTTAAGCTTGCTTTTGTATTTATGTCTAGTAATTACGGAATACCCGAAACGTAAAAAATGTGCGACTTACAGAAATAAAATGCAAAAATTTAAATATATTCACGATAGATAGAAACGCGATAGTCTTCCAAAGACTACGTTATTTTGAGAGTCGGAACGCATCCGATAACGCTTCTCAGTCAAACACGAGACAACTTCTCGGTTTTTAGTCAAGTCAACACGTAATTTATAAAAAGTCAAATTTATGCATGAAAAAGTAAAAGATGTTGACCTGAGAATTTACGGGGTGTCACATCCTTTCCCCATTGAAAGATATTTGTTCGCAAAGCTTAAGCCGTGACATTCGGTGTAGTTACAGAGTTTGAAAACAGATGTGGGTATTTCTTTTGAAACTGGTCTTCGCGTTCCCAGGTGAACTCAAGTCCTCTTCTCGAGTTCCACTAGACCTTGACGATAGGTTTACGACTCTGCTTTAGACGTTTGACCTCACGGTCCATTATTTCAACTTGTTCTTCGATGAAGTTGAGCAATTCTTCAAGTTTGACACGTGAAAAGTACTATGGACTTGGCTTAGTTGTTCTGGAAGTTCAAGTCGGTAGGCAACCGCTCCCACTTTAGCAAGAATCTTAAAAGGTCCAATATATCGTGGGTTAAGCTTTCCTCGTTTGCCAAAATGTATCACCCCTTTCCATGGTGAAACCTTCAACATGACTTTATCACCCACTTGAAACTTAAGTGGTTTACGCCTCACGTCAGCGTAGCTCATTTGACGATCACAAGCAGCTTGAATCCAGTTCTTGATTTGAATAATCTTCTTAGTTGTTTCCTGAATGATCTCGAGGACAGTGAGTTGACTATCTTCAACCTCAGCCCAGCAGATAGGTGATCAACACTTACGACCATACAATGCCTCAAATGAAGCAGCCTTAATGCTCGTGTGATAACTGTTGTTGTACGAAATTTCCACCAAGGGTAGATGTCTATCCCAACCCTTTCCTAAATCAATCACACAGGCACATAGCATATCTTCTAATGTTTGGATGGTCCTTTCACTTTGACCGTCGGTTTGAGGATGATAAGCTGTACTCATATCTAGTTGCGTACCTAGAACTTTCTAAAGTGACTGCCAGAAATTAGAAGTGGATCTGCTATCTCTATCAAAGATGATCAAAACTGGTACTCCATGCCTTGAGACTACTTCCTTTAAGTACTGTCTCGTTAACTTCTCCATCAAGTCTACTTCTTTCATTGGTAGGAAATATGCAGATTTAGTGAGTCGGTCAACGATTACCTAAATCGTATCTTGACCACTCGATGTCTTGGGTAGTTTAGTAATGAAGTCCATCGTGATCTTTTCCCACTTCCATTAGGAAATCTCAGGTTGAACCAACAAACCAGATGGTTTTGGTATTCGGCCTTTACTTTGGCACATGTTAGACACTTGCTAACAAAAGTGGCAATCTCTGCCTTCATATTGGGCTACCAATATAATTTCTTGAGAGTATAATACATCTTGTCTGATCTAAGATGGATTAAGTATTTAGACTTGTGTGATTCGCTCATGATCAATTCCTTCAATCCTCTAAATCGTGGCACCCAACTCCGTTTCTCAATATAGAATGTTCCATCAGCACGTGTCTCGAACTCTTTGTTCATACCATGGAGGTTTTCTTCTTTAACGTTCTCTTCCTTCATTGCTTCAGCTTGAGAATTCAGAATCTGAGATGGGATGTTTAAATCGATTGTCATCATTAAGGCTCGAACTCGTAGTGGCTTAATCCTTTCCTTTCGACTTAAGGATCTGCCACCACGTTCGCCTTTCCAGGATGATAACGAATCTCGCAATCATAATCACTCAGCAGCTCCAACCATCGACGTTGTCTCAGGTTTAACTCATTCTGATCTAGAATATGTTGCAAGCTCTTATGATCAGTGAACACAACGCACTTCGTACTGTATAAATAGTGTCTTCACATCTTAAGGGCGAACATTACATCTCCTAATTCCAAGTCATGAGTCATGTAATTCTTCTCATGAATCTTGAGTTGGCGGGATGTGTAAGCTATCACTTTCTCGTTCTGCATCAATACCGCGCCTAACCCCTTGTCTGAAACATCACAATAAACCATGAAGTTTTCGCTTCCTTCAGGTAATGCCAAAATCGGCGCACTACACAGTTTCTTTTTCAACTGTTGAAATGCATCCTCTTCTTTATCTCCCTATTCGAATTTCACACTCTTCTGAGTTAACTTAGTCTTGGGCTTAGCTATCTTTGAGGAACCTTTGATAAATCTCCGGTAATATCTGGCAAAACCTAGAAATTGACGAATTTTGGTTGGAGTCGTGGGTGATGCCCAATTCTAATCGACTCGATCTTAGCAGGGCCAACGTGGATGCCTTTCCTATCAATCACGTGTGTGAGAAACTTCACTTTTAGGAGCCAAAAATCACACTTAAAGAATTTGGCGTATAATTTCTCCTTCTTAAGTAACTCCAGGATTAACTTAAGGTGTTCCCTCATGTTCTTTCTCATTCCTTGAGTAGACCTAGATATCGTCAATGAATACTATCACAAACTGATCCATTTACGGTGTGCATACCCGATTCATGAGGTCCATGAATACCGCTGGTGCGTTAGTCAAACCAAAATATTACTTGGAACTTGAAATGACCATAACGAGCTCTAAATGCCGTCTTAGGGATGTCTTCCTCTCGAACTCTAAGTTGGTGGTAACCAGACCTCAGGTCGATCTTAGAGCAGACACTCGATCCTTGTAGTTAGTCAAACAAGTCATCAATTCTTGGAAGCAGATATTGGTTCTCCACGGTCAGCTTATTCAACTCACAATCGATGCACATTCTGAAAGATCCATCTTTCTTCTTAACGAACAAAACCAGAGCTCCCCAGGGTGAGGGACTAGGTCTTATGAATCTTTTGTCATAAAGTTCTTGCGGTTAGGTAGACAGCTCTTGCATTTCTGATGGGGCTAGTCTATACGGGGATCGTGCTACTGGTCCAGCACTAGGGACTAAGTCGATTAAAAATTCAACTTGTCGAGTTAGTGAAAGTCCTGGCAAGTCTTCTGAAAAGACTTACGGGAAATCTCTCACGATAGGTACGTCCTTAAGTCTCGTCTCTTTCTACTTTTTCTCCATCTTCCTTTTAGTGATCTATGCTAGAAAGACGTGGCATGCTTTTTGTACATACTTCTGAGTCTCGGTGCACGATATGATACTTAACCTAGATGCACTTCTACTATCGCTAGTTGTTAAGGTTTCATTACCGTAGAGGATATGAACGATCTTCTTATTACAACGATGATAGCATGGTACTTTGTCAACTAATCCATACCGATGATAAAGTCAAAACTACCGTGTTCTATGGATATTAGATCGATGTTGAATGGGTGGTTTAACAAACTTGGGGTACAACCTCGAATTATAGAATTGGTTCCTATTGTCTTCCCGTTAGCTGACTCTACAACGTACTTAGTATCTAAGGTAGATGGGACGATGTCACTTATGAGGTTAAAAGCAGTAGATAAGAAACTTCTATCGGCTAGGTTCTAGGTACTTGCAACAATTATGCCTTTTGCCTTAACTTCATGACATCATAAAATTCGATGGCGTGGGAATCTCCTAATTTTTCTTGATTATAGCCCAATTAAAAGGATAAGTTCCTTACGTTCTAAAATCTTACAATCCATAATTATCATGACTACAAGGAGCGTGATTTGGTCTCTCAGCTAAGGGTATGGTGTCTCTACATGATAAGGTTGAGAAAAATCTACTTAGTTACGACGCTTACTAACACGAATACACATGACAGACACAACTCACGAATACGCACGCAAAATATCAGTAAAACATAAATACAATAAATCCTGTTGAAAATATAGAGAAAAGAAAATATAGATGGAAAAGGAAGATAAATTGACAAAATTTTAAGGTGACTATTCTCAGCATAGCATGGTCCTTCCTGAATTATACATAGGTGATCAAGCTATGTATAATTTAGGGACTAACGATGAAATGCTCATTTCGTCAAACTAATGTGATGTTTAGAAATTTATATAGTATAAATAGTATGGTTTATAAGGTAGTAAAACAGTTCGTAAAAACAAAAACAAGGTAGTTTATATAACGACACAACATATTTTGTAAGATATCTGATGAGTGCTAAAACACACATCATTTATACCTCGTAAAACACTATTAATCGGACTAAAAATGCTAAAATATGAATAATTATCTTGCAGATATGTTTGTTTGGTATTTTTATGTCTTGCAGGTTAAAATGATTGAAAACGAAGCAAAAACGGGTATTTACGAGCTCATCGCGATCAAGAGTGCCTATTATTCAAAATCAAGACGAAGTCGTAAAAAGTTCCCGAGCATGCCATTAGAAAGAGCACGGAAAAATGAGTCCATCGGTGCCCTCGGATTTTATTAGGCTAGCCCGTAACCCATTTTCTAGGCCAGACCAGCCCAAGCCCAATATGCCTTAAGCATAATTAAAAATATATATATATATTATAAAGATGATGATGTAGGCGTGACATAAGCAGCACATGGCTGCTAATTAATTCAAATGGGAGCACGTGACATAGCACTAGCATATTTTTGGCGAATAGGAGTTGAACACGTGGCATGAAATGTTACTTCTCAAAATGCAAAGTTATATCCGCATGTAATGATCCAATAGTCATAGTTGTTGCGTAGAGATGAAGCTAAAAAGAATCACACGTGTCACGCTATAATCGGTTGGATCAATTTTTCTATGACTTGGCGATCCGAGGCTACCCAAATTAAAGCCAATGATTGGCTACTTGATTGTGGAATGATTGGAAGCAAGTTACAAAAAAAGCCCCTCCTGGCCCTATAAAAGACATCACGCTCCCCTCTATTTAGGGGGAAGTAGGAAGTTATTTTTTATTTTTTTAGTTTTTAGTTTATAGCTTATAAAAATTTTGTATTAGCTTATTTCAGTTTTTGTGCTTATTGTACTCAGATTATTTCGCATGCTTATTAAGATGGTGTAATAAAAATAGTTTGTAGTTGATTAAAGATCTTGTTTTGCTTCTTTGTTTGCTTATTCTCTCGTCAATCTTCTTATTCGTGTAGCTTTTTCTATAAGCTGTAGTCTTGTGCTTATTTTTGCAACTTATTATTCTCAAAAGTTCTTGATGGCTTAGAAAATGACTCCTACAAGCCCTTTAAGCTTATTCGTGTGGGACCCCCAAAATGCGGAATATATTCGGGTCATGGGTCATGGGGGTACCACGTCATCATACAAGACTCTAGGATTACAAGTCACAACAAAACATGAAAGTCATACATTACGGTGCTTGACAAAATATCAGAGTTATACGCGGGCCCACAATTTAAAGTACCATACATGACATAAGTTTAAACACGACAAAGTTTTTAAGTCACATGACTTGACCAACAAGCACCATTTTTAAAACAACCCAAAGACGCCCATCCACTTGATATCCATCGAGCTTCCAACCTTCAAAGTTAAGCATTATTACCTGAGATTATACATGAGAAAACGTCAACAAAAGTTGAGTGAATAACATAGGTTTAAATAAATATCATAGGAACAGGAACACAAGTATTTAGCAATTTCATGGGGGGGGAAATCTAGTATTATTGCTCTAAGTACATGACACTGAAACCTTAACTCATGAGCCCCTAATGTAAGGTATTCTGCAACTACCTCAAGTATTTCAAATGTAAATGCGTCACAGGCTATTCAAACCTTATTCATGACGGACGGGGATAGTCAGTCCCGATGGATCCACCCATAACATCCGGCTACTTCGTTGTTTAAACAGTTCACGATTTCCGGCGGCAAAACAACTAGCAGAAAGGGACTTAGGCCAATAATAATTTCACGGATAGCATACAGTTGGGATAAAAATCATATGTTGTGTTCCAATATATGTAATCTCATCCCCCGCAATTTAAAACAAGTATCAATGGAAAAAGGGGGCTATGTACTCACCGTTAGCAAAGAGATGAAAATGATCAAAGAAAATCAAGAAGAAGCTCGCAGCACCACAAACTCAATGACCTAAATAGGAAAAACATGTGTGTCACTATGACGCCATCATGAAATACTCAACTCATGAATGAAAATATGTATGTAATTATCATGATGAATATGTTGGGGTTTACAACTCTATGTTTATGTCAAAATGAAACTCAACATGAAAGGAAAATAAAATAAAATATTATTTTCATACATACTTCAAGTAATCTTGCAAAAATCTGCTTTTATAAAAGTTACGGATCATGGTATGTGCAAAGGCTTGCAAGTCGCGCACAAACTAAACCAACACTTAACTTTCATCACTTGGACCCCTACCTACTGTATTACAAAGGTAATTATGTCTTCGACCCATGATTAATGTTAGTCATTAACCACTTTCGACTCTATTTGTAAATCTTTTCACCCAAAAGTTATGAATAAAACCAAAATTCTGGAATACCTTGCCTTGATCGAGTCATAACTCAAAATGTACAAAGGCTACAGGTGGGAGGTTTTTACCATTTGAAAGCTATACTCTCTACCTATCCAAAAAGTCCAGCCACACCTTTTAAACTTTTACCAATCAACGGGAAATCAAATTTTAGTAACCGACTACAATTTGGACTTTTGAAACGTAATGTGCGCATTGCCGTTTTAGTCATAACTAATTATCCATATAGAGTTTTAATTGTGTTCCAAAGACGAGGAGGTTCCTATTTTAAGTTAGCCTACTGGGAGGATATTATAAAATTAGCCCATTTTTCACCTTTTAACCCAAGACTTTTTACACGTTTTTGCCCATATGTCCGGTTTTGACCCATTTTAGTAAAACGGCCGCCATTTACTCATCCGGACACTTCCATTGAGCATCCAACTCACCAAATACACTATACATCAGTGGGCATCTATTTTTAAAGAGAAATGTACCTGTAGAGTTTAAAAAAATTAGGCATGACCTGTCCTAATTCAGAACTAATTTCCATGTGTTTTCCAAGCCTAAATCATTTACAAATTTCGCTCTAAGCAAACACCAAGCCTCTTACAAAGCCACAACTATACCAGGATCATATGCACATCAAAATTTCAGTAGGGTTCATCTTAGTAATATCAATTTTATTTAGCAAAAATTAAGATCAATTAAGCCTGTCAATCCAATGTATATACATGAAATGAGAAAAATTAATCAAGAAAGGGTGTCCTAAAAGTGTTACCAATCAAGAAGCAAATATTTAGGAACAAGATTAAAAAACCCAAAAAACCCCTATGGGTTTGAGTCTTGGCGCGGCTCTAGGGAGACCCAAACAAACACCCAATAATATTTTTTTTTATAAAATCCAAACCTCACACTTTCAATCACCTCCTAGCTTATGATTAACCCCATTAAAGCTTCTTAAACATTCAAAAATCTTCAAAAATCCTTAAAATTTAAAAGTCTTGCATGTAGTGATTTGTTTATATCATTGGAATGAGGATAATACAAGGATTATAATGGTGTAATTTGTTTATTGATTTGGTGAGTGAATAAATTTTGATGAGGGTGTTGGTGTGAGGGGGGTTCGGCAAAAGGAGAGGGAGAGGAAGAGTAGGGTGTATTTTTTTTGTTTTTGAAATTGTGTGAGAAATATGGGTGAAAGGATATATGTAGAAGTGTAAATAACTTAAGGTGGTAAAAAAAAAGATATGTATTGTTGTTGGTGCATGTTGGACCGGCCCCAAAAGAAGAAAAAAAAGAAAATATGGCAAAGTTTTATAAAACTTGAATTTACTTAAAGTTTTCATAATTTAATTTAGCTCCTAGCCCGACACTTTTGGTAAAAACGTAAATTAAGTCAAAAATGACGAAACTCACGGAAACATGGAAAATCATGAAAAATGAAATAAAATCTCATTCGGGATAATTTTTTTGTGGACACGTGGCTTCCTTGATCAAAAGAAATGGATAAATGAAATCGAGACGGTGAAAAATGACAATATTTACTGTCATGGCAAATAAAAATAATATAAAACTATTATTTTATGAAACGAGCAATAAATCTGAATAAAATATTACCTTCAGAAAATACGAGTTCTCACAGTTAAGCACTTGTGCTTTCTCTCTGAGTACTTGTAGTGTAAATTTACCCTTTCCCTTGTGCTTTCCTTCATCCACGTGTGATTTCTTAGCAAAATGAGCCAATGAGATGCCTTGAGATGACGTTTTTTACCCTACCATTGTGTACTATCCCACCTGAATTGTCTTTCGTACCCTTCAATTTTGATTTGCCCTATCGTTTGACCATGGGTAAGTGTTGGAGAAGGAGGGTGAATAGTAACTGGATTTACCCGCCTATTTTAAAACTGAAAAGGGGTAAATATGTTTGAACTTTGAGAAATGGCAAGATCAGTCCTTGTGTTTTGTTTATCAAAGGTTCTAGTATAAAATGATTTTCAAACTTGGCAATAATGGTCCCTGGAGTTATTAAAAAGGAAAGTGGGCTAGGGTATTGGGCCTATGTTATGGGCTTTTGATCCGGGTGAGGTTTATAAGGTGATTAAGGGCCCATTAGGCCTTAGGGACTATTTGTGTATTTTTTAAAACTTGAAGGGTTGATTTGGAATATTTTAGGGTTTTGTATTTTTGTGGTCGACTCTTGTTGACCAGGATTTGACTTTCTTTGACTTTGGCTTCCGGCTCTTGCACACTCTTCCGTTCTCGGTTTTGATTTGATTTGTCCGTGCTGTGTCTGTTGCCTGTTTTTGACGGTTTTCTTGTGATTTTTGTCTTATCCGTACATGCACACACAAAACACAAAAATAAGCATATCTTTGCCATTTTTAATGTGTTTTTGGTCCTTTAGGGTTAATTTTGGTATAAACAGATATGTGTATTTTACACTTATCAAAATTCCCCAAACTAAACGATTGCGTGTCCTCACGCAATATTACATGCCTTATAACCAAATACATCGAAACTTCCCCAAACTAAACCTTTGAAAAGTAGCAAAGATTTTTGTTGAGAGAGCTAAAAGATCACAAGTTATAAACGCCTGAATTCCCATTTTCAAAGATTTTTTATTTTTATGTTTTTTTCTTAATAATTAACTACCTAACTACAACTTATTCTTGTGTTGACATAATGTAATGTTTTCATTACCTCATTGGTAACTTTAAGGATCATAGAACAAAAAGCACAATTAAGTGTCTAAAAGATAACTTCATCATTCCCGATTTTTTACTTTTCCCATACTAAGCTTAAAAATAAGATAACTGTTTAAGTACGAAGCTCAGATGCTAAGATATTATAAATACAACTTGTGAATTTCTCTTCCGACATAATAATATATTTAAGTTGTGTGCTCAAATTAATTTAAACCATTAAATCCACATATTTAGATAGTTGAAATCCGACTAAGCTTTACACATGGGCCTTTTGGGCTAATATGTTAATCACTTAGTAGGATCACAACTCAAAGCAAACAAAAACCTTCTTAGCTAAGACCTCGTTGGTTCACTTGTCCCATAAATGACTTTCTTCTCTAGCATCCCACCGTCATCGGGTAAGTGCTAAGGTTTTTGAGACCCCATCCGAAGATTAATAATCGAGACGCATGAACTTCCGATGAAAAAGCCTTGTAGACTTTTGCAAATTTTGGTTCAAAAGAATACCTTGGTTTTAAAGAATGAAACTTTTACTATTTATTTTCTAACTTGCAACATTATTATCACTATTTACATTATTAGGCTAGGAATCGGTATCACTTTAACTCACACAGTATTGAAAGGTAATTGTACTGTAGTAAAATATACAAGTTTGTAAACGAGCATGTATTCCCCTCGCGGGTTTATAAAACATTGAAAAGATTGAAAGGCGAGACAATGAACTCACCTCGAGTGAATGGTAATCAACAAGTATTCACAATAGAAAATGCGTCACACTTACGATCGAATGCAACCTAATCCAATATAGGTCGTATAAGTACTAAACACTTGATTATTTATAGGTCGTATAGTTCATCATACTATCGTTCGGGCTATCATAATTAAGAGGTCATGTAGTGACGCATAAGGAGCTAGGACACTTTAAATCGTAAATCCAACAACTCGTCGATTACGCCTCCCGAGACGGCCTCTTTATGAACTCCCTAGTATTATTGTACTTGATACTAATACCACATATAATTCTATATAGCTTCATCACCGTCTAATCGTTTTGGTAAAATCGTGTTTAATAAGTAAAAACGTTTATAATTACCGTTGTAGTAAAACTGGCGTAACTTTCGCGTTTTAAGCCTGATTTTAACGTTTCTTATGCCCACGCTTTCGTATTATGACGAGTTAGCAAAATATAACATTTTCAAAATTTGAGTTTTTCTGATGAATAGTGATTTTACTGTTCATAACAGCTATGTATTTATTTCTATAGATTTAGTTATAGTTAAACCGTTACGTCGTAATTTTATCGTTATAGCTCCGTTTTAGCGATTCTTATCGTAGTACGTTCTCGTATTTAAAAGTTTTTTCATATTAATGTGTTTTAAAAAATTTATGTTTCTGTGGTGGATGTATTTATAAAAAATATTTTTAATAAAAGTATATAATTAACGTTAAATCTTGAAATCGTCATTATTTTTTCGTTAGAAACTCGGTTTTTTTGATGTTTCTTACCTTTTTGGAATCGTATGAAGATGTACTATCTTTCTAAATCATAAAGTGTCTGTTATTATACCACGGAGTCAAAACAGCCCACTATGTATCTTTAATCTCACATGAAATCATAAACTTTCCTTAATTAACTTTTAATCACTAGTTTATACTTAAACATTTTCCACTTAATAACCCAACAGGTTTAACATACTTATAATTCTTTATTCCATGATATAATCCAACTACACAACACATATTGTAAAAGTGTTCAAAATCATAACCTCAAGCAAAATATATGTTTTACATGTTTAAAAGTATCCTTATGGTGTTATGGCTAAATAGTAACATATAAATCCTAATATAATAAAAGTAAAGACATGAAGGTTTTTAGATAACCTTATAGTGATGTATGACGATGAACCATAGTATCTAAACCCTTGTTTAGATATAAAAGCCAAGCTTGCAACCAAGAAACCCTAACTTTCCAATTGAAAATCCTAGCTTCCTTTCTTTGATAAATACTTGTAAATGGTTAACCAAGGCTTCAAATCACCTTGAGGTATCTTAGATATGTAGTAGGAATGCTTGTAAGTGTTGTAAATAAATTTTGTATGGGTTGTTTATGTTGTTTATGGTGAGCCGTGGCATATGGGAAGAGAAAAAAGAGAGAATGTTGTTTTTCACCAAGAAAATGAAAGAGTGTGTGTATTTCTTACTTGCACTTGTCTTATATATTAGGAAGACTAGTCAAAAGTTTACTTGTAAGAGTCATAAGACATAAGGAGTGAAATGGGGAAGTCTTGGTCAAAAAGACATATGGTTGTTTTAATTAGCCCTTGATTGTACATTGTCCTAAGTATGGATATATGTGCTCTTGTCTCCTAAGGTGGTGAGTTAAGTTCCTTGGTGTGTAGGGAAGAAAAAATGATACTAGTTTTATTTGGATAAAACTAGATATTACTTGAACCTTTTTATAAAATGTGTAGATAAAATGTAAAGTGTAGTTTTTATAAGGTGTATACTTGTAAAGTTTATGTCTTGGCTAAATTCCTTTGGGTAGAATTCGGACCAATTGATAAATGTGGGTAAAGTTTTATAAACCTTGATCATTAAAAATGGTTATTTGTTGAAGCGTAGAAAAATTTTGGTGCTTCCGGGTATGCCTAAATGTATTAAATTGCGAAACGTAAACGCTTTACGTAACCAATAAAAATAGAATATAAAAACTCAATTATTACTTTCGAAAAAGAAAAAAAATGTTTTTATCGTTTGTATAATGTTATCGTATAAGTAGGTCAATTGTCTTGTAAAATAATATTTATAAATTTAAAACTCGTATAAATATTATATAAATGATTCTAAAATGTTTCGCAAATTTTTTTAATAGAAACGAACCAACACTATTCATGTCAGGAAATAGTGTATAAATATCATATTTCTCTTGTTTTGTTCGTTAAATGAAATTTTTTTAGCTTACGCGATTTAATTATGTGATGAGAATTAATAGTAAACGCGCACGAGACTAAAAAAAATATATGGTGAAATTATGATGAAATAAATAGCGTCATAAAATGACCTGAAAATATGAAATGTTACAGTCTTCTCCGGTTAGAAGAGCCTTGTCCTCAAGGCTCAGGTTGCAACACCTGAAGAAGGTACGGGTTTAGTAAAATGATTCGGATATTTCTTTCGAAATTGTGTTGATGAAGAGGTGTAGGTTTTAAGGTGACTATTCTCAGCATGACATGGTCTTTCCCGAATGCATAGGTGATCAATCTATACACCAAATATACATAGGTGATCAGACTATGTATATTTGAGGGCCAACGATGCAATGCTCATTTTCGTCAAAATAGTGTGATGTAGAAAATGTATCAAATAGTTGTATAACGAAATGAAATAGTCAATAAAGTAAACGTGAAGTAGCTCATAGGGTGACAACAAAATGGTTCATAGGTTGACATCGAGATTGTTTGTAAAGCGATAGGTCATAACAAGTATAAAGAATATCCGAACAAACGCAGAAGCAGTCGAAGAAAAAGGAACATAAAGAATTATTCAATCAACCAGATGAACGTAAAGAGTCGTGTTCTAAAGGTAGGTGCTCCAAGGTGACACGTATGAGGTGACAAGTTAATTGTCGTACTCCCATCAACTGGAAGGCTTCAAAATGATGGATTTCGAAACAACATGTGCGATTCAAAATCATAAGAAGAGTGTTCCAACTCGGAGTCGAATGGTAAAGTAACTAGTAGAATTTACAAAATATGCCGAATTTTCGATATCATCAAAAGGGAATAAAGTAAAGTCGCATAATTATATAACAGACCAATATAAGGTAAATAGTAAGACATCATACGATAGACGTAAGAGAACGAAATCATAGTCTAGTATTAAATACTCATTATCTATGTAATAGTAGTAGAGATGCAAAAGAGAGCATATAAGTTACCTAGGAGCAAGCAAGCGCGAATATCGAATAAAACAAGGAGAGACTCTATATTTTGAAAAACATGGTCATAGTCTAGGTTTTGAAAACGACCTTGTTCTCTATGACTTCAGCTTTGATACCATCTGTAACACCCCCAAAATCTGGTATGCAGCGGAATGGTAACAATGAGGTGCTACTTCAAAGTCCATACGCACAAGTCACAGAAAACGACCTAAAAGAGACGTTTTATAAAATGTCACATTCAATTTAGTAAAAATGTCAGAGATACACAGGTCTCACTTGTAATGTATTAGAAAACATTATCAAAATGTTTATTTAATGGTACTCAATTTATTAAGCGTTCAAAACTATATCCGCACGACTCGAATGCTCCCAATGCTCCACTAGCAAATAATAACCTGAGAAAAAACATGCAACAACGTCAACAATAATGTTGGTGAATTCATAGGTTTAAGTAAAAGCAGTGTTGAAATAATTTAAGTAATATTTCAGTAGAAAAAGAAGCGTTACGATATTCCAAAGTGTTATTTCTGAAATCCAAGTAGTGATTCAGCAAATCAAAAAGTATTTAGAAGTGGACCACAAGACTTAAGTAAGGGTGGACTAAGTACGTATTCCGAAGTCCAAAACAGGTAATGGCGACAAGAGAAACAAATTCAACAAGTCTAAAAGAAATAGGTATTATTGCACTAAGCTCATGAAACCGAAGCCTTTAACTGTTTGTGCCCTAAAACAATATAGGGTGCTTGCCAAAACATGCCTATACGTTCTTTCTCAATGTTAAATGCACCATGATCAACTTGTGACCAGAAATTCCAGGTGGGGATTGTTAGTCCCGATAGATCTATCCACAACACTAGCGCTTACCCCTACGAGGTAATTTAACGGTTCATGATAGTAGGGACTTAGATAGTGGCAATATAGTGACTACTTAGGCAATAATATTCAGGCAGTAATCTGGATAGCATACAATTTTAGAAAACACTTGTGTCCAAGGTAAAACAATCATGTTGTTCAAAATTCACGGTTTCAAATATAGGTATTCAACGATCTCAAATCATGTAGTAAACAAATCAAGCTTTGGTAAAAATAGTCACATAACGCTTATGTAGTAGAAATCAATAATAAAACGAGCATGTATTCTCACCCCGAAAACAGTTTATGAAAACCATTAAAAGAGAAAAGGTGGGGCTATGAACTCACCTTAGAAGTGAAGTGAAGAATAAGTCGAGTGAATGAATGAAAACGCGTCACGGAAATATCCGAAAGCAACCTAAGTAGATATCGGTCGTATAAGTACTAAGTACTAATAACATATATAATTCTATATAGCTACATCACCATCTAATTGTGTTTGTGAAATAATGTTTAAATCGCATTTGATAAATAATAATCATGTATTTGAACTCGTATAATCGCGTAACTAGTTTAATCGCCTTTGTAAAATAACATTTATAAAGTTTAAAACAAGTATAAATATTATTTAAGTGATTCCAAAATGTTTCGCAAAAATTTATAAAAAAAACGAACCAACACTATTCATCTCAGGAAATAGTGCACAAGTTATAAAGTAGTGTGTAACTTTCTCGTTTTAAGCCCGTTTCTTACGTTTCTTATGTCCATGCTTTCGTATTAAGACGACGTATCAAAATATGACATTTTTGTATTTCATGTCCTCTGATGAACAGTGATTTTTACTGTTCATACCAGTTATAAACTTATTTTTATAGATTTAGTTATCGTAAAACCCGTAAATGGCGTATCTTATTCGTTATAGCTCCGTTTTTAGCGATTCTTTCGAGCACGTTCTCGTAATTAAAAGTTTTATCATATAAATGATGTTTTCCAAAATAAATGTCCCTGATGAACAGTAACTTTTTATAAAATTTATTTTATAAACCCGGTATTAACGTAAAACGTATATTTGTCGTATCTTTTTCGTTATAAATCGGTTTTTCGAGTTTCTTACCTTTTTGGAATCGTCATGAGACGTACTATTTTATAAAAATATTTTGTCCAAGAATGTCCAAAAAAAATTTGTCAAACTTATTTATTTAACCTCATAACCATTATAATTAAATAATTCTTCATAACTTAACAAATATTTTACATAAATATTCCATTGCTTGTAAATCCTTGATTACAACATATTAGTATATTTTTACATCATATTAGCCATGTATAAGATAAATTTTGGGTATGATTTTAACATGTTCATATGTTATAAACTTTATAAAATATACTTAGATGGTGATTTAACTATACACAATTATGTAAAACATGAAAACAAAAAAAAAATATAGATAATGTAATAGATTAAGAACTTAGATAGACCTTAGGTGAATGAGTGATGAATGAAGAACAAGATCACACCCTTGTGATCAAAACCCAAATTTAACAAGAACACCCTAACTTGTTTAAACCTTGCTCAATTTTCGCGTTTAACAAGCTTCAAATCTTCTTAGTAATGCTTAAGTATATGTTATAAAGAATACTTGAATAAGTAGTAAATAAAATTATATGGATTGTGTAAGAGGGATTTGTTTGAGCCGTGGGTAATGAGGGAGCCAAAGAGGGAAATGAGTTAATTTTTAGCTAAGGAAAAGGAGTGTGTGTTATTATCTACTAGGATGCATGCATAAATATTACAAGACTAGTCAAATACTTGCAAGTGTTAACCAAGACCAAGAAACAATGGGAGAAAAACATGGAAACATGTTTGCTTAGTAGTTCCTACAGAACTCTCAGTTAATAAAAGTATTGAAAAATATAAAGTGGATGGTCAATTTGGTCTTGTGGTTGGCGTACATATTGAAGGACAAGGCAAGTGTTTATCATTTTTTTTTTGTATTGGGTATAATAATGGGTATTTGTTGAAGCGTAGATAAAAGTTTTGGTGCTTCCGGGTATGCCTAAATGTATTTAATTACGAAACGTAAACGTTTTACGTAATCAATAAAAATAAAATATGAAAAGTTGATTATTAATTTCGTAAAAATAATATATTGTTTGCTTGACGAAAACTTTAATTCGTTTGGTGTCCGTTTACGCTAATTGATAATTTATAGCTTACGCGATTTAACTTAACAAACAAAATTACAAGTAAACGCGTACGAGAAAAAAAATTAGTGAAATATATGACGTTGTAAATGACCTGAAAATACGGAATGTTACACGATCCACGACAACACTTAATGAACCATCTCCTTAGGGAACTGGTTCAGGTAATGGACCTAGGTGCCAAGATACCATATTGGGGGATGCAGATGCTCAGACTAGGTTTGAGACTGCATCTAAATAGTCCTATGACCCACCTCTCTTAGACATTAACACATCTGGAAGTGAGGAGGACAGTATGGAACATCAAGATGATTTGACAGTTTTTGTACCACCAACACCCTATGATTCACCTCTCTCAGGAGGTCACACACCTGGAAGTGATGAGGGTAGACCTAACATAAATGAATTGATAACTATTTGTACAAACTTGTCAAACAGGGTCCTTGCCTCTGGGAAACTTCAAAGGACTATCAACGATTGGTGCTCAACAAGTTGACAATGAAAGTCGCAGATTGAAAAAGAAGCAAAGGGCAAGAACTCTAGGGATGAAACTCTTCAAGATTGGTACCTTCAGGAAAAATAATTTAGATAAGGAGAATGTATCCAAACAGGGAAGGAATTTAAAGACAAGGCCAATGTTTGAATAAGGTGATTTTGATGATGACTTTGATGATATTGATGATATGGTGAATGAAGTAATGGATAATGTTGATGGAGATACAATTAATGCTGCCGGTGTAGTTAATACTGCTACTACTGGAGTTAGTGCTATTAGTGCATCAGTTACTACTACTGGTGTATCTATTAGTATTGTTGAACCAAGAACACCTCTAACAACTACTATAACTGCATTTGAAGATGAGGATCTTACTATTGCTCAAACACTTGTAAAGATGAGAAGTTAGAAGGATAAGGAAAAAAGGAAAAGGAGTTGCTTTCAAAGCTGCACAAGAAGAATCTGCTAGACCAACAAGAATTCTTCCAACTATTGATCCAAAAGATAAAGGTAAAGGCATTATGCAAGAGCCTGAAAAACCTCTAAAGAACCCTATAAAGGCTCAGATTCAAAGGGATGCAGATATTGCTTAAAGATTGTTTGAAGAAGAGCAAGTAGAGTTTGAGAGAGAGCAAAGGATTGCTAGGGAAAGAGTTGCAGAACAAGAGGCCAAGGATGCTGCATTGATTGAACAAATGGAAGATATTCAAGCAAGGATGGATGCAGATGAATTACTAGCAGAAAGACTTCAACAAGAAGAAAGAGAACAATTCACCATTGAAGAAAAGTCTAGAATGTTGGTGGAAATGATTGCTGAAAGGAAAAGGTTCTTTGCTGCACAGAGAGCAGAACAAATTAGAAACAAGCCACCAACCAGAGCTCAACTTAGAAACAAGATGGTTACTTATCTGAAACACATTGGCAAGTACACTCACAATCAGATGAAGAGCAAGAGTTTTGAAGAAATTCAGAAGCTGTATGAAAAGGAGCAGAAGTGGATCAATGACTTTGTTCCTATGGATTCTGAAGTGGTTAAAGACAGTAGAAAAGGTAAAGCTAAAGGCAGTAGAAAGAAAACAGTTGCTAGGAAAAGAACAGGTGAAAAACTTGATAATGAAAGTGTCAAGAGACAGAAGATAGAGAATGATACTAAGAAGGAAGAGCTTAGAGCTTATTTGGATATAATTCCAGGAGATGATGAAGCTATAAATGTTGAATCATTAGCTACAAAGTATCCAATAGTTGATTGGAAGACACATGCTCTATCAGAAGACAGGATGTATTATGAGATCATCAGGGGTGATGAAAGTACTAAATTTTACAAGATATTTATAAAAATGCTTGATGATTTTGATAGGCAAGATGTGTTAGATCTATATAGGCTGGTTAAAGAAAGATTTGAGACTGCAAGCCTAGAAGGATATGACAGGTTAATTTAAGGAGATCTCATTACTGTATTTGAACCAAGTAAAGATGATAAAAATTTTGATAAGCTCCAAGCAGGACACTAACATGATCTGTGAGATTATTTGATTCATGTGGAGTTCATGTATTACTGATGGATACTAGAATTGCTATTCACATGCTGATAGAGAAGACATATCCTCTTACACAAGAGATGCTTTCAAGATTGCTGAGTAGAAGACTAGAAGTTAATCATGAGTGTGAAATGGCTTATGCGCTTCTCAGGTTTACAAAATCACAACTTTAGAAGTAGAAGAGTGGTTTGGATAATCCTAGTGATCAAGATGCAGGTAATGAAGAAACTTGAAGATTAACAAGATGAATATCAAGTTTAGGTTATTAGTTATGTATTTGGTAGGTTGTTATCATATGGGTTGTCATATGATTTAGTGGTTGTTCAAGAGATTGCTTGAGGTTAATGTGACACTCAATCACGTTCCATTGTACTTACTGGCTTTTGGATGATTAATATATTTTACCGAGGTGAGTCCCTTTTACCCAAAAAAAAGAATATCAAGTGTATGGGAGGATTGTTAGGAATTAAAGGCTTCTACAACTTAATGTTGTTGGTTCAAGTTTGTGCTGCTGCTAAAGTTAAGAGAAAAACAGTCTATTTTATTATGTAGTTTGTGCCAGGATATTTGGGATGCTTCGTTGTGCATCAGGTGAGTTTCATAGTCCCTCTTTTTACATTGCTTTTAAATTGGGATGAAAATGCTGCAAATGGTTTTGAAATGTTATCAATTGTTGTGATTATGTGTTTTAATTTGAGTATGGACATTGTGTGACTGTTACATGACTTGATGTTACATGTTGATTGTGATTTACTTGCATGTTCTATATTTGGCATGTCAAGTGTTGTTAAATGGATCAGATGAGTACGCCTACCCAGTATTGGAGTGGATCGGATGGGTACTCCTACCCAGTATTGGAATGGATCGGATGGGTACGCCTACCCAGTATTGGAATGGATTGCATGTTAGCGTAAATTCCTGATAGTTCATAATTATCCTACCTTGTCTTTATTAATCACAGTAATTGATTAAAAGTTTGAATTGTGTGTCGTAAACCTATGACTCTCACCAATCGTTGTGTTGACGTTTTTAAGCATCATTTTCAGGTGAGCATCATGAGGATCTTAAGAATAAGAGGAGTGGCTAGAGAGACAATGGGCTGCTTGCGGAGTTAATCTCCTAGTTTATTTCATGCATGAATGAATGTTGAATGTTGTTGACTTGAATTGCTTAGGTTTATTTCGGATGTTTTGCATGTCTTTGTATTGACGTGAACCCCTTTTGCTTCAATACAAGACGCCAGTTATCTTTCATGTTTGTTTAGGTATTTTCATGACACTTTGTGTCTATACTTTGTTTACTTTATGCATTGTAGTTCTCTATATAGACGTCATTGTGTTGTGATGATATCCATTCTCGTTACGCTTCACGTTTCCGCCTTGGCGGGGTGTGACACATAGATCAAAAACAACAACCTAAGTTGGCTTTCCCATAACGGTCAACTTCCCAAACATCCCATACTTTACATACTTTACAAGGCAAGTGGCGATATCTTCCACTTTATACGATACTCTACATCATCGATTTGTATCAACGAATAATTGATTCTTCGTGTAATTCCTTTGGTAGTTGCGAAACGATTATCTTCAAACTTTCTTTTTCTTTTTTGTTGCAATTTTTCTCATTTTTTCGATTTTTTTACTAACACTATACTATGAAACTCGGTGTAGTTTCACCATCTTCACGATCATAATAATTCCGGATAATTCCTTCGGTAATTCTTTGTTCTTCGGACGTACCATTAATTGTGATGGTAGTAAAAATACATGAGTTTTGACTATAATATACATTCTCATTTGCAATGTGCAAATTTCTTCCAACATTACCAAAATAAACACAAGACTCAGGAAATACAAACTTTACACTTTAAGCAACTAGCAACTATAAATAAACTTAATCTAACAGGGTAGGCTAAGGTGTAAAGGTGTAATGAAACAAATAATTGGTGTAGTTCCTAAAGGATTGGCTCTACGGGTTGTTCTAGGGGTATCTTACTCTTAAAATGAGAGTAAACAAAGGGTTTATACGGGGGTTAACTAACCAGTGTAGTTAGTTAATAAGCAACATGTAAAGGCGATTTGGGTGTAATCCTAAAATTTACCAATTTAAATAAGTTACTCCATCTAAATCCATAGTACTCATTATTGCGGTCTCGAATAGATATACCAAGCCAAGTTCTAAAGTCTACAACATCACCGGCACACTCATATTTTGTGAAATTTGGGTAAACATTTAGAAACGGATAAGGTTAAATCCTCACAATATCTAACAAGGGTTATTGTGTGCGGGTTATGTATCAAGTAATTTCACAAAAGTATGCTTGAAAATTTTTTAAATTTGAGCATAATTTAAGCATTTTAGTGTGAAAATTAGGACAAGTAAACATTCTAATTCCATCCCCCCACTTGAATTATACAACGTCCTTCGTGTGTAAGATAAAACAATAAATACCAGAATTAAAAAGAATAGAATGAGAACTCAACTCCTCCTTAAAATTTGCTCGGTGAATTTCTCCATGTTGAGTTATTAGCCAAAGATTTGTGTTGAACAGCCGTTCTTGAAGTCTTAATACCACCAACACTTCAAGATTCTTTAAATTTGTAAAATCTTCACCAATATTTGTGCTATATTTCTTTGCATTCAAGATCCTGTATAAAAACATAGAAAAAATTTGCATTCCAATCTGGGACCTAAGGTTAATTTAAACTAAACCTAAACAAACAAATACGGGTCATTTTTGGTGAATATACGCCGTAACATTTACATGAATACGCCGATATTGCCAGAACTGACAAATTAATGTGTTTTTTAAAGTGCATAAAAAGAAAAAACGATAATGTCTAGACAATCAATAAACTAATGGTATGAGCGGATACGCCCGTATTGAGTGTATGGATAGATCATACTCGATAAAATTAAATAACAATCCGGGTTGTCTCCCGGGAAGCACTTTTGTTCAACGAAGTCTTTAAGTTAGACTTTTCTTCAGCTTCTCTCATTCCATCTCATGCACCTAATGAACCCCACCTGTAGCCATTCT
The DNA here is from genome assembly GCA_026074375.1 of Tanacetum coccineum. Classification (NCBI taxonomy): domain Eukaryota; kingdom Viridiplantae; phylum Streptophyta; class Magnoliopsida; order Asterales; family Asteraceae; genus Tanacetum; species Tanacetum coccineum. The sequence goes on along the minus strand of BQNB010007298.1, from coordinate 53,015 downwards.
CAAGCTTCGCAAACTCGTAATGTAATCGGGTCCTAAATTCAATACTCCTTTGTAGAACCCCTTAAGCTTTGGTATGGATGCGAATCCTTCAATCTTATCCTTTTTTAACTTACCTTCAGTAATGGTGGGATCTTGTTGCATTGCTCATTAGTATGATGTTTAAACCTCGAATGTGATCGCAACCATTTGTAAGGTTACTATGACTTCATACACATTGTAAATGGTAATCAACCCTTTCGAACCGTCATGTTTTAATCCTAACTTCTCTTAAAAATGGTGTCGATGCCAAAAATAACTCCCCATTTCTTCATTCGATAAGCATAACCATATTTTCTACAATACAAAATTCGTCACAACAAAAAGGTTCTAACAAAAATAGGCACATTCATTAAAGCTCCTACAACATTATTCCCTTTGTACACCATCTTATCTTTCATTATAGAATTATGAAACTTTTTGGACATCACATTGACATACAATAATGGGAAAAAGTTAGCGTATGTAAATTCAAATCCTATCATGCAAGAAAACTTTAAGTTATGAGCACAATCTATATGGATCTTCTTATCATAGTCGCAATAACTAGGGTAATCATCAATTCCAACATTAAGTCTATCATCCCTAGTTCTAAATTCCTCAACTACCTCACCTTCCTCAATGGTAGGCATTAAATCATCACCTTGATTTCTCCTAAGCTCAAATGGTTCATTTAGATCATTTAATTTAATGTAATCTTCCAAGAAAAGGGTCTAATGATCTATTTAATGCCAAAGTCTCTCCCATTAGCCTAGCTTCTAAATCAAGTTCCATTCTTTCTCTCAAACTTAGCATGTAGACCCTCTTAGTTAAACTACTAGTAGGTTTAACACTTATGAAAACAATCCTTTCTTCCCCGACCCTTAAAGTAATCTTTCTTTTGTAAACATCAATCTTAGCACGGGCAGTAGACAAAAATGATCTTATGAGGATCAAGGGCACTTTAATATCTTCGGGCATATCTAGAATTATAAAGTCTATGGGGAAAGTAAATTTACCAATTCCAACTAGTAACAAAAATTTCAGCTATTCCTTTTGGATATTTCATAGTCCATTTACCAATTTAAACTAGTTACTCCATCTAAATCCATAGTACTCATTATTGCGGTCTCGAATAGATATACCAAGCCAAGTTCTAAAGTCTACAACATCACCGGCACACTCATACTTTTGTGGAATTTAGGTAAACATTTGGAAACAGATAAGGTTAAATCCTCACAATATCTAACAAGGGTTATTGTGTGCGGGTTATGTATCAAGTAATTTCACAAAAGTATGCTTGAAAAAAATTTAAATTTTGAGCATAATTTAAGCATTTTAGTGTGAAAATTAGGACAAGTAAACATTCTAATTCCATCCCCCTACTTGAATTATACAACGTCCTCGTTGTGTTGATAAAACATTTTTTACAGGAATTAAAAAGAATTAGAATGAGAAACTCCCCTGATATTTGCTTAGTAGATTCTCCATGTTGAGTTATTGAGCAAGATTGTGTGTTGAACAGCTGCCTTGATGTTTCAAGACTCCATCACTTCAAGATCTCCATATTTGTAAATTCTCCACCAATATTCGTCGATATTTGTTTGCTTCTAAGGTCCTGTATAAAACATAAGAAAAACGTATGCATTCCTATCTTGGTACCTACGGTTAATTTAAACTAAACTAAACAAACTAAATACGGGTCAGTCTGGTGAATACGCCGTATCATGTGCATGAATTCGCCGTATTGCCAGAACTGACAATAATGTTTTTAAAGTGCATAAAAAGTAAAGACTGATAACGTCCAGACAATCAATACATCGTATGGTATGGAGCAGATACGCCGTATTGATGTCTGGGAAGACAGACTCGATAAAATTATATAACAATCTGGGTTGTCTCCCGGGAAGCACTTTTGTTTACAGTGAATTCTTTAAGTTAGACTTTTCTTCAGCTTCTCTTTATCACTTGGTGCGTGTCACCTTCCATCCTTCGTTCTTTTTCTGAAAAAATATCTTGGTAGATTATGGACAAATTATCTTCGTTTCTTTCCCAAATATCAAATTCATATCCTCTTATAGCAATATATTCTTCGTTGGGTCCAAGCGAGTACTGAATAGCTTCAAACTTTTCTGCTTTGCACCTTCTTTTGTTAGGTTGGTCATCAATAGAATTGGATGTATTGCTATATTTGCGCTTTGTCTGACTTTGTTCATCTTCCTTTTCAGTGTCGCTCTTTCCATATGTTATTAGATAAGGTTTGAAGAATGAGTTAGTAGAAGTATTGTTACTACTCAAAATGCTATCATCTATTCATCTGTTATTCCAACTCCCATTCATCCAAGCATGGAACAATACTTTTTTAGTTCTTCCATCAATTTTCATATGCTTATCAAATGATGAATTTACTCGCGATATGAATTCAAGCGGTTCAATTCCCTATTTGCCTCCTTCGTCCAACATTTCTTCTTCTCTATCGTATGAATCGGGATAAAATTTACAAAAAAAATTCTCGACAAGTTCTTCCCAAATGGTAATTTTTCCTTCCCCCTCGTTTATCCACCATTGCTTTGCATCATCAGCAAGTGAGAGAGGAAAGACTTTCATTCGTAGTTGATGGGAATCCACACCAGGAACGTAAATTAAATCGACCATTTCAAGCACCTTAGCGATGTGGTTCACTACGTCTTCATCAATCCATCCATGGTATGCATTCATTTGTATTTCTTCCAAAAATTCCTTGTTGACTTCAACGTTAATATCGTTATTGGTGATAGAAAGATTTGATTCAGTTTGATCTTTTTCCATGTTTTCATTTAGAATTGGTTCAGTCATGACTTCTTGTAGTTCCTTCTTCAATCAACTAGCTCTGATAAGTTCTTCCTAAAACAAGGGTAAAAAATCAGCAGGATTTGCTCTGAAGAAAGATAGAAAAAATTTTAGCATGGAAATCAAATATAAAAACTTAGATTCTGATTCTGTCTTATATGATCGATACGCCGTATTCAAAAGAAGTGAATATGTCGTATTGATCGATTGAATGAATACGCTGTATTGGACAGAAAGTTGGATACGCCGTATCCGATGGTAGTGGATACGCCGTATCGAGTTATCGACCAGAACAGTGTATTAGCAAAACAATTAAATTAAACACACAAATATACAAGCAAACAATTAAACTAACAAATATACAAAAATATACAGAATATACAAGAATATACACTAATCTAATTAACACTACTCCTAAGGGTTAGATCTAATCTAATGTTAAAAACCAAAACATAAAATAAAAATCAAGATTAAGTTTCACTCCCCGGCAACGGCGCCAAAAACTTGATGTGTCGTTGTGTGGTGTTTATTTATGATAGTTCAAGTTTTAAATTTATATTTTGCAGACTTAACCAAAAACAACACTTTAACGGGCAGTGTACCCGGTCGGTGGTAGATTCGTAGTAAGTAGGGTGTCGAACACTTGAAGCGAGGTTAAATCTCTTAATTTATTTATATTTTGGTTATCTAATCTAAGTTAATTCTAATCTAAGTCAAACCTATGCTAATCCTATGTTAGTTCTAATCCTATATCTAACAGGTAAAAGGGGGTTTCAGCCTGAGAGACTGGCATGGGTTTGTTTGGTGACTACAATCAATTCAAGACACTTTAACCCACGCAAGCAAATTAACAGAAGATAAAAGAGCTATCGAGCCTTATGATAGAAAATTGTATTAGCCATCATTAATCCGATTAGAAGTTGGTTTGTTTATTTAGTGCAATGATTACTTATCTCGAAGAGGCATATCATTCTTAGACTTAGGTGGGACTTCATCCTAAGACCTAGACACATTAATTCTGTTACAATTAAAGCATCCTCATAAAGCATCCTTATTACTCGATTATAATCTATCCTAGGGATTAAAGCAATGGTGATCTTGTTAAACCCTAGCTCATAGAGACTTTACTCACTTACAGCTTAATGGCAATTTATACTCTAGTAGTTCACTTGTCCAACTATCCAATGGAATCAGAACATTACTTGTTGAATTATCTAGATTCACCTACTAGTCAACGTGTTCAATAAACCAAAGGCAATTTTCGTTAACTAGTTAAGCCAGAAGCGTATCCTTAGCACGATTTTAGAAGGACAATATTTGTGAGCATATGATTCTAGATGTATAAATTACTATATGGAGAGTTATCCCGTCATCTAGATTACTTGGTCCGTATCACTAGATCGAGTTGAATGATAGGTCGTATACAAAAGCACGTAAACAAGTATGAATTGATAAACATAAACAAGCATGCAATGATAAATTAAGCAATCGAGATATAATCAAAACCAAACATTCAGATCTTCATAATAATGGCTAATACCCGAAGGTATTAGTCTTCAAACATCATAATTAATACAAGAGTAATTTTTTTAGCCAAGGTTAACTAACTGAGTTAACTAATGATACCAAAAACTAAACGATTACAAAAGTATAAGAAATTACACGTTGTCTTCTATGGATTGAAATGCGTTGCATGACCTCTTCTACTCTTTTTCTCCTCTGAAAATTGACTTTTATGGTTTAGGTATCGAGAATATGATTTAGCACACCTAAAACTCGTTTTTGAGTTTTGTATTTATTGGGTCTAGAAGTCGGTTCAATATGGTGTATCTAAGGGATTGGATACGGCGTATTAGAGTTTCTTAAAGTAGGGACCACGCTTGATATATTCCCGAATATTCACATACTATATCTTCAATACGGCATATTAACTTCTTCTGGATACGGCGTATTGAGCTTGTTTCCTTTGTGGTCTTTAGTGAGTGCACGCACGGATACGCCGTATCTTCCTTGATGGATACGACATATTGGTCTTCAGAATAGTAATCTTCAAAATATCTTCATTTAAGCTCCAGAATGCGCGCCTTTTGCTAATATTCACCAAGTACTCCATAATTACTATAATTCTTAAATACAAAAGATTAAGTAACAATTCTTTGCAATAATTATATAAAATGGGTTAAATACATGGGATAAATGATGTTATAAAATAGACGTTATTTGATGTCATCACATATCGGCAGTTCATGAGTTTCACATAACTCTTGTCTTTCATCATGAGTTTCATTCTCATAATCTATTTCATCGTGATCGTGGTAGGTAATCTCATGGCTTTCCCATCTTTTCCAACCATCATTTCATGATTCATCATCACTGATTAAGCCTTCCATGATAGCTTTATTTCTTAAAGCTTGTTTTTTAGCTCGTTATCCTTTAAGGCTTCGTACCATTCATAATCTTGGTAATGGAGCGAGTTTCCAACTATGTAAGCTCCAGGTAAGTTTCCTCCATTACAGTATCCATCATTCTTCCAACTACATGTTGGCCATTCCAAACATCTAGTTTTATAATTGAAGGGCTTACAATAATGCTTAACTGGTGTGGGTTCAGTCCAAACTCCAGCGTCAATCCATGGTTTCTCATCAACCCATGGTATATATTTGTTCCATTCATAGATCCAATCATCCTTATATTCTTCATAAGTCTTGAATCCATCAATGTCCTTAGTAAGTAAGTCTGGATCGATTTGCAAAAGATAGTTAAATTCTTTGAAGGTCTTGCACATAGGCATCTCAAAATCAAGTATATTAGTGTCGATCCTAAAGACTTCAGCAACTTCATCTTCATTATCAAAAGATTCTTCATCAGTGAGCTCAACTTCATCATCTCCTCTAATCCAGTAAATCCATAACGCTTTCTTTGTATAATGATCCATCGTCTTGTAGTTATAATTTTTGGACCCCAACCATTCAGTAAATGCAACATCAGATGGATCATATCCCATATCATCACCACCTTCAAGTGACACTTGTTGCTCTGAATCATCATCCTTGTTTGAGTCACATAGGATGTTAGCAACTTTAACTTCATATGTGAATAAATCATCATCCATTCCACTCATCCAATTGAATTCTATGTTGAAAACTTCAAGTGATGTATCGTAAGTGAGCGAAACATCCTTGACCATAAGATCCTCAAGTTTCTCAAACTCTCCTTTGATTACCTTTGTCATTCTAACTGAAAAATAACCAGAAAATTATCAGTAGAACCAGCGGGAAAAAGGTGTTAAAAAAATTTGGGCTTTAAGTTCGAGAGTGGAAAAGAACTTTATCAGATGATCGATACGTCGTATTCAATAGAAGTGAGGTTAAATATCTCAATTTATTAATATTTTGGTTTACTAATCTAAGTTAATTCTAATCTAAGTCAAACCAATGTTAATCCTAAGTTAGTTCTAATTCTAATTCTAACAGGTAAAAGGGGGGTTTCAGCCTGAGAGACTAGCATGGGTTTGGTGGTGACTACAATCAATTCAAGGCACTTTAACCCACGCAAGTAAATTAATAAAAGATAAAAGAGTGGTCAAGCCTTATGATAGAAAATTGTATTAGCCATTATTAATTCGATTAGAAGTTGGTTTGTTTATTCAGTGCAATGATTACTTATCTCGAGGTGGCATATCATTCTTAAGACTTAGGCGAGACTTATTCCTAAGACCTAGACACATTAATTCTGTCAGAATTAAAGCATCCACATAAAGCATCTTTATTTGCTGATTATAATCTATCTTAGGGATTAAAGCAATGGTGATCTTGTTAAAACCTAGCTCATAGAGACTTTACCCACTTACTGCTTAACAGCGATTTATACACTAGTAGTCCACTTGTCTGTATACTATCCAATGGAATCAGAACGTTATTTATTGAATTATCTAGGAACACCTGCTAGTCAACTTGTTTACTAAACCAAAGGCACTTTCCGATATCTAGTTAAGCCAGAAGCGTATCCTAGCACGGATTTAGCAGGACAATATTTGTGATCCTATTATTCTAGATGTATTAATCACAATATAAAGAGCTATCATGGCATCTAGATTACTTGGTCCATATCACTAGATCCAGTTGAATGATAGGTCACATATTAAAGCACATAAACAAATATAAATTGATAAACATAAACAAGCATACAACGATAAATTAAGCAATCAAGATATAAACAAAACCAAACATTTAGATCTTCATAAAAATAGCTAATACCTGAAGGTATTAGCCTTCAAACGTCATAATTAATACAAGAGTAATGGCTTAGCCAAGGTAAACTAACCGAGTTAACAAATAATACCAAAAACTGAACGATTACAAAAGTATAAGAAATTACACGTTGTCTCCTATGGATTGGAATGCGTTGCAAGACCTCTTCTGCTCTTTTTCTCCTCTTAAAATTGACTTTTGTGGTTTAGGTGTCGAGAATATGATTTAGCACACCTAAAACTCGTTTTTTAGTTTTCTATTTATAAGGTCTAGAGTCGGTGTCGATACGGCGTATCCAATGTATTGGATATGGCATATTGGGGTTTCTTGGAGTAGGGACCACGTTTGATATCTTCCAGAATATTCACATACTATATCTCCAATACGGCGTATTGGTCTTCTCTGGATACGACGTATTGATCATGTTTCCTTTATGGTCTTTGGCAAATGCAGGCACGGATACGCCGTATCTTTCTACATGGATACGGCGTATTGGTTGTCAGAACAGTAATCTTCAAAATATCTTCGTTTAAGCTCTAGAATGCACGACTTTCGCTAATATCCAACAAGTACTCCATATTTACTGCAATTCTCAAATACAAACGATTAAGTAACAATTATTTGTAATAATTATAGAAAATAGGTTAATTACATGGGACAAATGATGCTATAAAATAGACGTTATTTAATGTCATCAATGGTTTATGTGTTTAGGCCTTAAAACACAAGGTTTGTTATGTTGGGACATAAAACATACAATTTTGGTTTGTCATATCTGTCGGTTTCCATTTGTCATATCCGCCGGTTTCCAAACGAATACGTCCAAGTTAGCCTTCTTAAAGTGATCATTTAAAGACACAATAAATTTATCACATTAGACCTTTTTCATATTAACGGAATTGAAATTATACATTTCATATGCAAAGTTATACTTTAATTAAACATATGTTACTTTAGGCTTTAATATATACAGATATACACTAGAAAATTAATCAAATGCATACATCCGATATACCCTAAACCCTTAAAAACGTGTAAGTAAGCCATCTAGAAAGGCCTTCTATTGGTCCACCATGACATTCAATAAGAAACCTTCAATCAAGATGAACCTTCACCACTTGATGTCAATTGACTACCAAACCAACCCATTGTTTCTCAAAACCTGTGCTATAACCACTTGAACACCTTGCAAAGCTCACGGTGTCCACGGAATTATGCTAGATCTTAGCTAGTATAAATAGGAGTGCAAGGGTTAAGAGAAAACCACATCTACACTTCTACCTTTACTTGAAAAATCAAACAAAACCCTCTTTTACCTCCATTAAGCTCACCTCAGGGGTTACCCGCCAGTAGCATCCATTGCTTGATTTTCTTGATCATAAAAGTGTTCATATCTCATCCTAAGTGTTTCTAAGAAGATTTGAAGATTTGTCGGTTAAGTTTGGAAAAGATTTTGCAAGAAAAGTGTTTTTGAAGTTAAGCTTGGAACTTTTGGATCTTGATTTTGGGAAAAACTTGTTAAGTGTTGTTATAATCTTCAAACAAGGTTCCATTATCATCCTTATACTCTTATTACAATTATATATGCATGCCATGATCATATCTATACTTGTTATGCTTGTTTTATTGAAAATATTTGTAAACATAATTCAAAACTCAAAAAAAACCCTATATTTGTTCCCATAATTGGAGTATAAATATTATTGATAAAACAAGAGTTTAAAATAACTTATATAATGAAAGTAGAGTCTTATTAGATAATTCATAACTCCGGAATCAGTTATTCTTGTTGAGAAACGAATCAGATACGAACATTCAAGTATAACTACTTATTTCTCAAAACTAGTTTCTTTAATCTACCGTTTATAATTATATATTCAATACATTTTTCCTTATGATTTAAAATATCATTTTTAACTACATAGTGCTATATTAGTAGGGAATTTTATAAAGGATATTGAGCTCTTCGGATAACAGGTAATGACGAGATCTGGAATTACGATTAAAGAGTGTCCTAACTCCCTCAAACTTACTGTCATGACCTTTATCCTTAATGAAGCCCAAAACGATAGTACAATGTTAATTATAAAAAGATCAAACCATTTATTATACCTAAAAATACTCAATGATTATATCAAAATTCCACTACAAGTATAATGTGTCATTTGTATTGTGTACTATCATCTTAAGCTTATGCAATCTTACTAATCGCCCTATACTTAATTAAGGTTGCATTCAGTCTTATATCGTGACGCAATCATTAGTGATGAAAACTCTATTCAAATTCATTTGAGTGAGTTTCATACCCCAACGTTTACTTTAATCATACTTATAAGTTTTGGGGTGAGAAACAAAATGCCCGTTTTACAAATTGGACGCAAGTGTACATTTTTATCATGATTACGTTTTGCTAAGTAGCGATAACCCACTGTGCCCATGAATCATGACTGTTACATTACAATATGTAGTCATGGATTACATTAAGTGAGCGCATAATGAATAAAATAGTTCTCATTTGGGATTACTCCCTTTTCGGTTTCTGACCTAGCTATCATTAGAAACGACGTATTTCATGTCGGATACTGGGAGTGTTAAGGGGTTGAACTTCATCAACGGGCAATGTAGTCAATAAAATCAAATATTGTATTAATATGTCGAGTTCAGTTCATGAGCTTAGAAAACGTAAATACATTTGTGATGTCTGCATCTGTTGCATTATCACATGGAAAGTCTTGCGGTCCTGCAGATCTATCTATTAACACCTATGAAATTCCACCAACTTTAATGTTGACGTTTTTAAATGCAATGTTTTTTAGGAGTCATTAAGCACGAGGTGCGCAGGATACATTGGGGGTTTATATTTTGAAGTCATGCATTAAAGATTTAGTCTCATTACACTTTGTTTATCGTTAGGGCTTTGTAATCTTGTAGAAACAATATTCAAGTCAAGCTCGGCATTTGTACACAAATACTTATATAAAGTCCAATGAATAAAGTTTAAACGACTTTTTTGTTGTCTTCTTATATTAAACTTTGTATTGATCTGATAAGTAACCCGGCCCCGGATCTTATTCCGCTCGAACCCATTTTGGGGTGTTCCAGATTGGTATCAAGATCCAGGATTAGAGAACAGATCAAAATGTTTTGCTGGACTATAACGTTTCAAACATTGCATTCATAAAAAGGGTTTTTCCCTCAGGCATACATAAATTATTAGTTTGCATTATTAGAAATACTAAGTGCATTCATGAATAGCTATAAGAGTTTACCATTATAGTATGTAAATTACTACTAAGTCCTTATATTAGCATACTTATATAAGTTACCGTTTAAAAATTTCAGATATTACATGTCCCCGATTCCGAACATTCTAGCTATTACATACTTAAACGGAGTGGAATAACAGACATGAGGGTCACCATGAGTTGACGACCACCACACCGGATATAACGTGCCTGGCCCGGAGGCACCACATTTCACCTATTTACATACCATATGTACCGAGCCAGAGTACCCAAGTTTATGCCACCAGAGGACATGTCCTTTCCACTGAGGAGCAACCTTACCATGCTGTTGTTTTCACCTACTGCGGACTCACCGGGATATATTCCCGAGTCTGATCCAGAGAGAGATGAGGAGGACCCTGAGAAGGACCCTCTACTATGCCTGGCTTACGATAGGAGATGATGATGTGGAGGATGAGGAGGAGAGCACCTAGCTTTTGCCAGACTCTACCAGTTGTTCCGCTTTAACCAGATTTTATTGATCGTACGACTCTATATACCTTTATCTCATTCTCACCATATTCCCAAACACCATCTCCACCACCTCCCAAATACATCACCACCCTATTAGCCCTACTCGTATTGAGATTGCCCGAGAGTTTGTTTACCTCCTCCGGAAAGGCCTCGACTTCGCTTCTCACTACCCTATTTAACGAGTCGGGGAGGACTCAGCGGCCGGTGCTGCTAGGCATGATGTACCTGCCATACCAAGGGAAGACCCTTATGTTGTAGCAAGGGAAGACCTTTATAAATTTGTCGATATGGTAGATGACGCTCCTAGACATCCTGGATGTCCGATATCTAGGGAGTTAGAACTATGCATCAAGGATGATTGGGATGGGTCTGTGGAACCATCGAGGAGTATCGCACCAAACACCATAGAGGGAGTCCAATCGGAATATTACCCGATCCTCTACCACTTTTGATCAGAGACTAAATACCATCATTCATGGTTGATGGAGGATCTCCGAGAACGATCGGGTTCTGAGCGTGAGAGGCCCAGTCAACCTATTTTATATGATAGGCCTATTCACCATCATCTAGCATTATGGTCAGAGGAGGCCTTGATGGCCCCGTGAGTGGCCTGGGGATTTACTATGGACTTAGCGACGATACATGTTTCACATGTTTTGGCACTACGTACTAGCTTACGGTAGTGTAACAGCGTGGCATTGAATTTCTGGGAGTACAGGCAAGCAACCACCAGAGACAAGTCAGTTGCATTGCACTTAAAGCTAGCTAAAGGGCTTACAGACACAGATGGCTGAGTTTCAGAGGCAGCAGGGACCCGCAGAAGGTCCCGGCACAGCCCGATGCACCAGAGGAGGGCTGTTAGTAGTTCCTAGATTTTGGTTATGTTGTAGCAATGCTATGCAGCATTTAAGTATAATGGTTATACCCCAGCCTAGCAGGCGGTATAAGAGTCTTTTGTGTTTTTGATTAGCTATCTTGTATAGCATACTAAGTGTTACTGGTATAATTCTCGGCCTAGTATGGCTTTAGGTACTTTGTCTGTAACCAATGTTATGATCATTTCGGTATATAAACCCAAATCATGTATTATTTTTCCAAATTTAAATATGAAAAGGATGGATTATGTTATTTTATATGAAATCGAGTTATCATGAATGAATGTCGATTTGTAAATTTCAATACTATTTGTATTTCACCTTGTGGTTGTGATCTCGTTTATTCTTATGTATACATCGGGTTATGGTTAAAGATTTTGAAAATCTAACGGGTGTTATGGTTTTCTTGTGATTTAAGAAAATGGCACCAATGAGGAAGGCTCTACAAGAACCACGAGGTCAAGGCCAGTCACACACAAACTAAAAACTCCCCCACTCAGTCTCAGACCCTACTAACCCACACTTTCGTCACCAGTGCCCAACTGCAAGGCCATGATTAAACGAAGGAGTTACTGCTGCACTGGCAGCACGTGAAACAAACAGGAATGAGTGATGATACCATTCTTCGGAGTAGGTATCCAACAGGCCTGTGCAAGTTGCTCGTGAATCACCACCCACTCCTAAATTGCCAACCCTTGAACTTCAAGGCACTGAGGGAGTTTTATGGACTTACCCGATGGATTGAAGAAATGGAGTCATGTGTCAGTATTAGCAATTGCCACAATAGCTATCCAGTCAAATTTGCGACTTGCACTCTTCAAGCCGAAGCTCTTACATGAGTGTAAATGCCTAATTAAAACCACTACTCCTGAGGCAGCTCATGCCATGCCATGGGCAACATTGAAGAAAAAGATGACTGATAAGTACTGCCCGATGGTGCGAGAATAATAAAATGAGGCTGAGATGTGGAATCTTAAATGTTAAGGGCACAGATTGTGGGTGGCCTATAATCGACGATTTCAACAACTAGCCTTGAGTAGTGCCAGAATGTTTCCGGAAAGAGTCAAGACAATTGAAAGATATATCGGTGTCTTGCCCCGTATATGATACTTGGTATCGTAAAGCACAAAATCAAAAAACTATGCAAGAGGTTATTGAGTTTACTAACCGAATTAATGAGAACAAAAACCAAGGGCCTAAGTTGAACGTCAGGCTGATAATATAAGAAAAGCTGAGGACTCCTGCCCGAAACAATGAATAACCAGATTCACAAGCAAACAGAGGCCAAAAACACCGAAGGCCTATGCCGCATGGAATGTTGACAGGGGACAAGACGAAGGACCTAGACCTTGGTGTTCTAATGTAACTAATCACCACTACGGTCCCCTTGTGCTTCAAAATGCCAACAAAGAGCAACCGCTTTGGTCACTATCTCGTACTGCAAGACTCCCAAAAATGCCAACCTGGGGCTAATCAGGGTGCAATGGTTGTTTTGAATGTGGTGCATCCAGGACATATCAAAAAGGGATTGTCCAAAATCTGAAGAACATCAACATTCGGGGAATCGGGATGGAAATGCCAAGGCTCCGACAAAGGGTGTACCGCTGTGGAAATACAGGTGGCAAACCCGACAACAATGTCGTTACGGGTACGTTTCTCCTAAACAATCGCTATGCATTTTTATTTGAATACTAGGTGTGAGAGAAGTTGTGTATCTACTACATTTAGCCGTACCTCTCTAGATTAGTTATCAACTCCAACTGCATTAGATCACTGATTACGATGTCGAAACTAGCCGACGGAACGAATTTGGGGTTAAACACATTAATTCTGGGGTTGTACGTTAAACTTCTTAAATCATTCTTTCAACATAGACCTAATGCCCGTAGAACTAGGTAGTTTTGACGTAATCATTGGTATGGATTGGTTGGCAAAATACCATGCCGTTATCGTCTGTGCGGAAAAGATCGTTCTAATTCCTTTAGAACGGATTTTAAATCGATCGAGTTGACGGAAGCAAGCAACAAAACACGACTAATTCGATGAGCATCATCTCGTGTACTAAAGCTCAAGAGTAATTTAAGCAAAAGTATGTTCACGTATTCTTAGCAATATCACCTGGCCACCAAAAGGACGAAGATAAGTCAAAGGAAGCGCCTTGAAGACGTGTCCAGTTTGTTCGGCGGAATTTCCTGAAGTTATTCCCGAGGGACTTGCCGGTATACCACACCGACACGACAAGTGGAATTTAGAATCGATGTGGTATCCTGTGCTGCACCTGTAGCACGGGCACCATATAGATTAGCACCGTCGGAAATGAAGGAACTAGCGGAGCAACTACAAGAACTTACAGACAAGGGCTTCATAAGACCAAGTTCCTCACCTTGGGGAGCTCCAGTCCTATTCGTCAAGAAGAAAGATAGGTTTCTTTCGCGATGTGATATCGACTACAGAGAATGAACAAATTGAACGGTAAAGAACCGTTACCCCTCCCAAGGATTGACACCTAATTCGACCAGCTGCAAGGACGAGTATTTATTCAAAGATCGATCCTGAGGACGGGTATCACCAGCTTGAGAGTTCGAGAAGATGACCATTCCTCAAGACTGCATTCAGACTCGATACGGTCACTATGAATTCCAAGTCATGCCTTTTGGTTTAAACTAATTCACCAGCCGTGTTCATAGGAACTTATGAACCGGTGTGTAAACCGTACCTGGACAAGTTTGTATTGTTCTTCATCGATACATCTTGATCTACACCAAAATAAGAAGGAACATGAATAGGACATCTTAGGCAAATCTTAAATATGCTTAAGAAGGAAGATTGTTATCCACGTTCTCTAATTGGGAATTCTGGATCCCAGAATACAATTCCCTCGACATTAATTGACTGTCAAGGTAATTCCAGGTTGACCCTTGTGAGCCAAGAAAGAATCATCAAGGATTGGGCGTACTCCTAAAAACACCAATAGAATTCGCCAATTTTTGGGGCCTTGTGCCGCTATTATAGAAATTTATCGAAGGTTTTCAAGATAGTCACCCCAAAACATATGACCAAACTAACCCAAAAGTGTCAAGTTTGATTGGTGTGATAACAAGAAGCAGGCTTTTCAACTATTGAAGCAGAAGCTGTGCATGCTCCATTCCTAGCCTTTATTAACTGAGGAAGCGAAGATTTTTCATCGCATACTGTGACGCTTCAAAGAAGGGCTTGGCGCTGTGTTGCATGTCAAAAAGAAAATGGTGATTTCTTAATGCATCACAGTCAGTTAAAAATTGCATAAGAAGAACTAAACAACCATATGGAATTAGAAACTTGGGGTATATGTTTCGCTCAAAAGATGTGGAGGCATTCAAATTAATATCTGTCACGGGACCAAGTGCACATTGTTCACATGATCAAAATGAGTTTACCAACACATTCTTGATCAAAGATTTAAATATGAAGCAACATCGCTGGTAAGGAGTTGCTGAGTAATACGATTGTGAAAATCGATTCACACCCAGGGAAGGCGAATGTTGTTGCTGATGCTCTGAGCAGGAAGGAACGAGAACCACTAAGAGTTCGGGCCTTAGTGATGACTATTCGGCTTGGATCTTCCTAAACAAATCCTGAACGCCCAGACAGAAGCAAGAAAACTGGAGAACATCAGAAAGGATGTTGAGGAGTTATGTTAAGTTGAGAATTCAAAAGATCCGGAGGAAATTCACAACATAAAATTGGAACCAACGTACGGAGGGAACTCTATGATGCCTCAATGGCAAGGAGTTTGGTTACCTTTTAAGGCGATTACGGACTGTAAATCCAGTGCACCGAGTCCCATAAATCAAAACCTCAATACATCCGTGTCTGACCAGATGTACCAAGACATGAAGAAGCTATACTGTGGCCCAATATGAAGGTCAAACATCGCCACCATGTTAGTCAAAGTTGTGACATGTCTAAGTCAAAGCCGAACATAAGAGACCAACGTGTTGTATGAAACCCATATACCACTAATTGAAGTGACTAACATCACCGATGATTTTGTCATAAGAGCTTCCAAAGTCATCAACTCAGGGTTATGACCACTCTTTGGGTAATCGTTGACGCGACTGACCAAGACTGCCATTTAATGCCAATTTAGGGAAACGATCCCAATGGATAAACGGCGAGGATGTACCTAAAAGAGTAGTCACAAAGCAGGCATACCAGAGTCAATTATCTGATGATCGTGACCCTCGATACCATCAAATTTCTGGAAGTCACTTCAGAAAGGCTTTGGGTACAGATTAGATATGATACTGCATATCATCCGGTAAAACTGACGGACAAGTAGAGGACTATCCAAAACTACCTCGAGGATATGTACAGTGTTGCGGTAAATCGACTTTTGGAAATGGTTGGGTTAAACATTTGCCATTGGTCAAGTTTTCATACAATAACAGTTATCACGCTAGCCAATAGGCCTGCACCCTTTGAAGCACTTATGGTCGAAAATGTCGTTTACCTGTTTGCCCTGTGCTGAGTTGGCAAGTTCACACACTGGGTCCAGAATTTAGTGCAAGAAACAACGGGAGAGAATCATTCAAGTCACGCAAAAGGATTCAAGCCGCTGCGGATCGACAAAAGAGCTACGCCGACTTAAAGCGTAAGCCAATGAAGTTTCAAGTTGGGGACAAAGTTATGCTTAAGGTTTCGCCTTGGAAAGGGGTCGTACGTTTTGGCAAACGGGGGAAGTTAAACCCCAGATATGTCGGACCTTTCAAGGTGTTGAAAAAGGTGGGAGCCGTTGCTTACAAGCTTGAGCTTCCTCAAGAGCTGTAGCAGGGGTGGTTGATGTGTCCACAATACGTTTTCATGTAATCCAACTTAAAGAAATGTTATTCAGACGATCCTATAGTCCTTCCGTTTGAGGACTCCCGAAGTGGAAGAAAATCTTCATCATGTTGAGGGAGCCGGTTGAAATAATGGATCATGAAGTCAAACAATTGAGGCGAAGCCGTGTCCCAATTGTCAAGGTTCGATGGAACTCTAGGCGGGGCCCTGAGTTTACATGGGAACGTGAAGATCAGTTCAGGAAGAAATATCCACACCTCTTCACCAAGACAACGCACCCATCGACGAATCCATGTCATAAGCCTTGCGGACAAGGCTCATTTAATTGGGGGAAGACTATAAACACCCTCGTAACTTAGGTCGATTGTAAACACATATTAATGCACAATTTATTTTTAGGGTTTTACGCGTTCCTTTAAAAACTGTAAAAGTTTAGTTAAATCGCGTAAACTAAAAATGATCATACAATTAAACGGCATTAAACGATTAAATATTGTCACAATCAAGTGTTATATTCTTAATCATAGATAATGATCAACATTGCACATATTAAATATTTTTTGGAGTTACGTAAAATGCTTGCGTTCCGCAAAAAAGTAACGTTTAAGCCTTCCCGAAGCACGTTAATTTATCTACGCTTCATCGAATACCCCACTCAATATGACACAATACTAAGTATAATAAAACTCAATAAATTTTACACCATTAAAGACATTTTCATATAAAGGAATTGAAATTATAAACATTTACATATGCAAGTTATACTTTTAATTAAACAATATATACTTTAGGCTTTGATATATACATATATACACTTGAGATAACTGAACCAAATGCATACAGATCCTACCCAAAGAACCCTTAAAAACGTGTAAGTAATACCATCTAGAAGGCCTTTTGGTCACGCATGACATCAATAAGAACCTCATTGCATAACCTTTTCACCACTTGATGCAATGACTAGCAAAACCAAACCCATTGTTTCTCAAAACCTTGTGCTATACCCTCTGACACCTTGCAAAGGC
Source organism: Tanacetum coccineum (assembly GCA_026074375.1). NCBI lineage: Eukaryota > Viridiplantae > Streptophyta > Magnoliopsida > Asterales > Asteraceae > Tanacetum > Tanacetum coccineum. The sequence continues at coordinate 35,442 of BQNB010007298.1, read as the reverse complement.
GTCAAGTGACCACAGGAATATGCTAAGGATCATAGCTAGTATAAATAGAGATTTGCAAGGGTTAAGCAGAAAACCACATCTACACTATCTACCTTTAACTTGAAAAATCAAACAAAACCCTCGCTTTACCTCCATTAGAGCTCACGCATCAAAAACCCTCCAAGAAGCATCCATTGCTTGAGTTTTCTGATCATATAAGATTTCTTATATCATTCCTAAGGTGATCTAAGAAGATTTGTACGATTTGGAATAAGTTTGGAAAAGATTTTGCAAGAAAACGTGTTTTGAAGTTAAGCTTGAACTTGATCTTGATTTGGGAAAAACTTGTAAAGTGTTGTTTATAATCTACAAACAATGTTCCATTATCATCCTTATACTCTTCTTAACAATTATATATGGACATGCATGATCAATCTATACTTGTTATGCTTGTTTTTATTGAAAATAATTACGAAAACATATCAAAAACACATAAAACCACTAATAGTTCCCAAAATAGAGTATAAAATAATTATTGAAAAAACAAGTGGTTAAAAATAACTTATATAATTTGAAAGTAGAGTCTTATTAGAAAATCATAGACTCCGGAATCAGTTATTTTGTTGAGAAACGAATTGATACGGACAGTTCAAGTTATAACTAAAACTACTTATTTCTCAAAACTATTTTCTTTGTAATCTACTTTTATACTTAAAAAATTAATACATTTTTCCCTTATGATTTAAAATATCAATTTTTTAATACAAGTGCTATAATTAGAGTAGGGAATTTTATAAAGGATAATGAGGCCTCTGTCGGATAACGTATTGACAGTTCATGGATTTACGAATTAAAGTGTCCTAGACTCCTCAAACATACTGTCATGACCTTTATCCATAATGATAGCCCAGAACGATAGTACAATGTTAATTATCAAAATCAAAACCTTTAATTAATCCTAAATACATCATTGATTTGAATCAAATTCACTACAAGAATATATGTGGCATTGTATTGGTGTACTATTCATCCAGTATGCTTAGCAGTCTTCTTATCGACCTATTACTTTTATTAGGTTGCATTCGTCTTTATCGGACGCATTATCAGTATTGATATACTCTGTTCAAAATTCATTTGAGGAGCGTTCATATCCCCTAACGTTTACTTTTAATACATACTTAATAAATTTTGGTGAGAAACATATGCACGTTTTACAAATTGGACGCAAGTGGTACATTTTTATCATGATTAACGTTTTGCCAAGTAGCGATAACCCAACTGTGCCCATGAATCATCTGAACTGTTAAAAACATATATGTAGTCCATGGATTACATATGTAGACGTCGATATGAATTTGTATAAAATAGATCTATTTGGGATGACTTCCCGTATTCGGTGACTAAGCTAATCATTAGAAACGAACGTATTTCATGTCTGATACTGGATGTTAAGGGTTGAACATCATCACGGCAATGTACAATAATATCTAGTATATATGTATTCAATATGTCAGTTTTTCGGTGTCATTGAGCTTAGGAAAAACGTAAATACATTATGTGAGTCTGCATCTGTTGCATTATCACAGGGAAAGTCTGTTCAGGTCCTGCATGATCATTTATTAAACCTATGAAATTCAACCACTTTATGTTGACGGTTTAAAGCAATGTTTTTCATGATGTCATTAAGCACTGAGGTTCTAAGGATACGAGTTAGGGTGATATATTTTGAAGTCATGCAATAAAGAGTTAGTCGCATTACACTTTGTTTAATTCCTTAATGAGGCTGAAAATCCTTTGTAACAATATCAATTAAGCTTCCTGGCTTTTGTAACAAATACTTAAATAAATCCATGTAATCAGTTTAACAAACAGATCTTTTGTGTCCCGTTCTTATATATCTTGTGTTATAGATCTGATAAGTAAACACGCCGGATCCTTATTCCGCTGCGACCCATTTTGGGGGTGTTACAAATACGGCGTATTGGTTGTCAGAACAATAATCTTTAAAATGTCTTCGTTTAAGCTCTAGAATGCGCGCCTTTTAATAATATTCACCAAGTACTCCGTAATTACTGCAATTATCAAATATAAATATTAAGTAACCATTCTTTGCAATGATTATAACAAAATGGGTTTTATTACATGGGATAAATGATCTAAAAAAATAACATTATTTTTGTCATCATCATCATACTTCAATAGCTAGTAGATAGGAAAAATCCTATATTTGAATAACACATGCCTTCATGTGCTTCACAATACTTCTAAAATTAGCCCTTATAACTACCTTTTTCAGGATAGCGTTAAACTATAACAAAAAGTATTATCCACACATGCAAGACCTGCTTGTATCTCAAGTCTAAGGATTAGTAAAGGAAATCACTTACAAGATTCACTTAATGACATCGATCCATAAAGTGATAATCTTGTTTGTTGGGGTTGTCCGATATGCAAACTTGTGAATATCATGTGAGTTTGGCGGACACATCCTTTAATATTCAAAGAATAATACTGATCGTATCATCGTGTAGGTGTTATATTTTTTCAAGTTTTAAATTTATATTTTGCCGACTTTACTTAAAACAACACTTTAACAGGCAGTGTATACCCAAAAATTAAAAAAACAAAAAAATAATAAAACAAAAAGATGGAGCTTCAAACGAAGAAATATGAAGAAACTAATTCTGACATCCTATACGCTGTATCCATCAAGGAAGATACGACGTATATGTGCCTGCACTTCATAAGAAACCACGAAGATACAAAATCCAAAATGCCGTATCAAGGAGACATCTATACGCCGTATTCAAGATAAAGAGATAAAATATTCTAGAAGATATCAAACGTAGTCCCTACTCTAAGAAACCCCTGATACGCGTATCCAACTCTCTCGATACGCCGTATTGACCAAATTCCAAACAGTATAAATAAAAAACCTAAAAATGGATTTTCAAGGTGCTTGATCATATTTTCGATACCTTAACTACAAAAGTCGATTTTCAGAAGACAAGAAGAGAAGAAAAGGTCAAACAGAGTTATTAATTCTATAGGAAACACCTTGTAATATCCTATACTCTAGTAATCGTTCAATTTTTTGTATCATTCATTTAACTCGGTTAGTTTACCTTCGTTGGATTATTACTCTTGTATTGATTATGATGATTAAGGGCTAATATCCTTGGGTATTAGCCATGGTTATGAAGATTTAAATATTTGGTTTGTTTATATCGACTACTTAATGTATTTTTGATTGCTTGTTTATGTTTATCAATTTGTACTTGTTTACGTGCTTTTGTATGCGACCTATTATTCAACTGGATCTAGTGATACCGACCAAGTTAGCTAGATGCCGAGATGGCTCTCCGTATAGTGATTTACATATCTAGATCAATAGGATCACAAATAATTCCCTATCTTTGCCTTTAGATTAGTGAGCTTAGCTGGACCAGCAGGTGAACCTGGGATCAACGAGTACGTTCTTAGTCAATTGGTAAAGACTTGGACAATGGACTACTAGTATATAAATTGCCATTCAGCAGTAAGTGGGTAAAGTCTTTATGAGCTAGGGTTTAACAAGAACACCATTATTAATCTCCTAAGATAGATTATAATCAGTAAATAGGATGCTTTATGCGGATGCATTTAATTATGAAAGAATTCTACTTGTCTAGGTTTTAGGAAGAAGTACCGCCTAAATCTTGGAATGATATGCCACCTCGAGATAAGCACTCATTGCACTAAATATACAAACCAATGTTTTAATTGGATTAGTCATGGTTAATATAGTTTTCTTATGTGGTTAGACCGCTCTTCTATCTTTTGCTTGTCTGCTTGCGTGTGTTATTGTGTCTTAAATTGATCTAAGTTTCCACAAAACCCGTGTCAGTCTCTCAGACTGAAAACCCCCTTATCCTTTAGAATTAGGATTAACATAGGTTTAGCATAGGTTTAACATAGAATAGAATTAACATAGTTTAAATTAACTTAGTTTAGATAACCAAAATATTGATAAAATAAAAGATTAGTTCTCGCTCTTAGTGATCGACACCCTACTTACCACGAAACTCCATCTGATCAGGTACACTGCCCGTTAAAGTGTTGTTTTAGGTAAAGTCGGCAAAATATAAATTTAAAACTTAAAAACAATTCTCAAATACAAACGATTAAGTAATAATTCTTTGCAATAATTATATAAAATGGGTTATTTTCATGGGATAAATGATGCTATAAAAGTGACGTTATTTGATGTCATCAAATATATTCCTACTTGAATCTTACTTGTCCTCAAGTAGCCTTTAGAAGTTTATAAAAATGTATCTCTAAGAATTTTTTTTCCGTTAAACATTTATTTGATTAATTACAAGTACACACCCAAACACCTCACGAAGTAGGAAGATGAAAACACTCAAATCACTCAACTAATCTATGTGGTAACACGTAACTAATTTGCTCAATTGCTCGGTCGTGACGAGTATTCTATCATAGGCTTGGAAAAGATACATATCTCCACCACTAAAGCTAAGGAGTATCAAGTTTATAGAGGTAAATTGGGTTTTTATTTTATAAGGCTTATAAGGGTTTAATCACTCTTTCTAGTCTCTACCGATACCAATATTCCAGAAAAGGTGACAAAGACCATACATACACACCCATAACGATGGGATAGACACATATGACTGCATTCAAACCTTAACTCGAATAAGCTAAAGAGTAGGACTAGTAGTGATATAGGGTATGGATCTTCTAATCTTCACCAAAAAGTAATAAACCAACAAGGCGGACAAAACCACACATACATGGCCATAACGATGGAATAAACACATGTGATTGCTCGCATCCTCATTCGAATAAAACCTAAGGGTTAGTGATTAGGAAAGGGAAATAATTGTTGTTAAATAAAAATTTACAAAACAAATAGATTAAGTCCAAACAAATAAGGTACAAGTTGCTAGATACTTTTTCCCGACTGTTATCATGATAAAGACACAACTACATACACAAACATCTTGATCATAGATCAAAAACACCAACCTAAGTTGGCGTTCCCGTAACGGTCAACTCCGAATCATCCCATACTATACATACTTTTACAAAGACAAGTGGCGATATCTACCACATTATACAAAACTTTAAATCGTTGATTTATAACCACGTATCAACGAATAATCGATCTTTTAAATAATACCATCGATTTAAGCTTTAACGAACCGACTATCTTCAGATTTTCCTCATCTTTTTTTGCAATTTTCTAATTTTTTTTAAACAATACAATACTACGAATCTCGGTGTAATTTCACCATCTTCACGATCATAATAACTCCAGATAATTTCTTCGATAATTCTTCATTCTTCGGACGTACCAATAATTGTGATGGTAGTAAAAATACATGAGTTTTGACTACTTTTTACATTCCCATTTGCAATGTGCAAATTTCTTCCCAACCGTACCAGAGATAAAAAATGACACAAGACACAGGAAATACATACTTTACACTTTAAGCAACTAGCAACTGATAAATGGACTTAATCTAACAGGGTAGGCTAAGGTGTAAAGGTGTAACGAAATATGTAGAATACTAGTAATCTAATGAATCAACCAAGAACAATAAGTGAGATGTGGGTTGGATTGTTAGAGAGAAACTTGGATGGAATGGATGAAAGTATATGGAATTGTAACACAAATGGAACAACCCAACCCCACCAATACTAGGAGATGGTATATTTATACTACCAAGGCCAGGCCCATGGCTGGAGTTAGGGGCCACCCATGGCCTTGGGCCGGACTCGAATACAATCTAATCCTTATACTAACGTACGAGCTAAGACTTGATTACAACTAATGGAAGTGACCGACCGACTATCCGTGTTTCCAACAATCACCCCCTAAGGAGTCACGATCCATTTACAAAACTATATAACCTAGCATACTATCTTTTATCCTTAGTCTTTAGCTCGTACTCTTGACTTTCTCTTGTGAATATGTTGTAGTGATCATTGACGTCTTGGATTGAGCTTGTTCTTTGAACTTGTATTTGACATAGTGATCTTGAGCATTTTGAGATCATCAACCAAGCATAATCTCTACGCCATCTTGTAACTTTGCCACCTTTGTGGACTTGCGACTCTGGACCGACTTGCTCATAAAACCATTCTTGAAAAGCTTTAATGTTGCATCTTTCTTGAAATTCTTTATAACTTAAACACGTTTGACACTTCTAGAAAGATGTGTGGTATCAGATAATGCGGAAGACTTGAAACATGTCATGAGGCTTCATGATGACTTTATGTTTGTTGGTCGGAATATGAGAGCATGTGGTTATGGATCTGGTGAGCCAGCTAGAATCAGGAACCTCCACCACCATTTTATATAGCCTGCAAAAAACAGTTAGCAATAAAGCAGGGGGACGAATATGGCTTTGTCATTCGTCCAGGTTTGGTTGGAGAAACCATCGGATCCGTGAGGATCGACCTGTGATCAGATAGATTCAATTTAAGAAGAATCTTCTTGACAGAGATTTCCACTAAAGTATTGAACTCAACACATAATATAAATTCATACGTACTCAGCATGTTCCTCATTATCGGTCAACGTCTCAAAGTCAGACAACACATAAGATTGAACCAGTGAGTTACTATCTCCACCATTGATATAGAAAAATTGATTTGAAAATCAACGGTGTACACTTACAAAATTGTGTTGTGACACACCGAGAGTGTTTTATCAATTTCAAAAATTTCACTAACAATCGTTGATCCATTTCCTGGAACATATTTGATTCTATAGAATCGCATCCATCGTTTCTTACTAGTTGTCACATGGAAGTTTGATTCATAAAGAATCGCACAAGTTACCTACCATGAGCTTGTTTGATGTTGACTCAAGCAGGATTTCCATCTTCATTGTGAATGAATTCACTCTGATGTTCTGGCACAATCACAAGGATAATGCGAAGGACTCTTAAGATGTATCTTGTAATTCACATTGTGTGATTTAGCAAGGATAATTTGACAAGTGTCCTAATGAGATTTATGGATGATCTCTTTTGGCTCTAGACTCAATAGTGCACTTTGATTTTAGTGATCGGAGGCTGGAGCTGAGTGCCACCTTTTCAATATCAACTAACTCGGAGTGAGAAAGTCAATAGAAATGAGTGTATCTCCGTGAGTTTTGAAACAAAGTCTTTCTGACTTTGAGTAGCTGGGAGGGGGTTGTGCATAGCGTCACTGGGTCCATGACTGTCTTCAATGTCAGACAACACCTGAGTGTTTCTGACAGCATATGTATTGACCCGGTTTCTGCCTAAGAGTATGGAGGGCTTCTTTGTTTTCACCCTTTATCCTTACTTTTCTTTTTCATTCTTCAACCCCTTCAATGCTTACCGAGACTTCATGACTAACACCTTGTTGGGTTTGTTCCAGTGTTAGCTCCATCTCAGTCGGCATTATTCCCTTTTCTCACTTTTTCTCCTTTTTAATCATACCTAAGGACTTCTACACTAACTAGTGGATATCCCTGGGTAGATCCCTCCGGTTCTGGCTGGATCATGGGATCTGAAAACCTAAGCCTAACCGCCTTATAACTTCAAAAATTTAAGAACATGGTCAGTCTTTTGGGTATTTCATCACAATCCTTCCAAAAACATTGAAAATTTCAATCAAAGTGTTTGATATAAATATCAAAACATTTACACTTTGAGAGTTTTTCATCATCACTAAAAGCTCCCCCTTAACATGTGCATCGTTATCGTAGTACATGCTAGGTATGGAGTGCATTGAGTCTATTTTATTTGATCACTTCTGTCAATATTTATTAAGTCCGGGTTAATCACATTTTCTCTCCCCCTTATCAAAATGTTAATCCCTTGATATTTTAGATATCAATTGATTAAAACCGTTCAGGGACAAAATGAGATTATGATAACAATTTGGAGAAGATAACATGTTATTGCTCCCCCCTAATGTTTTGAGTGGTTTATAAGATATGCCGATACAATTATTTGAAAATTTTGAATTTAACTGAGAAAATTCCTTGAAAAATTTTGTACACGAGCATATCGTTATAATTCACCAATAAGTCTACACTAATAATGTACAATTCACAAGATAAGTGTGTTTACGAGATAGACCTTTTAAGATGAGCAACATCATATATTAAATCATAATGGTCCTATGTAGAAGCCGTAGTCACCCCCGTATGTCGTACCACTAACGACAAACTCTCTCCCAAACTCCTCATTATCCTCCTTTCTTTAGCCTCATTGTCAATCGCACTGGATCATGGCTCTCGCGTTTGCCTTCCGTTGGCTCCAAAAGGTCTCTGGCAAGTGACCTCCATTCTAATTTCCACTTGAGGCGATCATTAAGATATACAGTCCGAACGTCATCTAAGTGACCATCGCTGAACTTGGTGGTATTCGGCAATGCGCATCAATCTGTTCTTTCATGTCTTTATCCTCGTAGATGAATCCTCTTGGATCCGAGTATGGAGTAAAGCGTCATGTCTTCTCAGATTTGATCTGTACGTGTACCGGCTTGGTGAGATTAGATTTTCTCTGATAACTTACACACCAGTTTGAAGATCTCCCACACGTCGCTGGAGTGACAACTCTTCGTGTAAACATTCGTAAGGAACATTAAATGCAATACGGTCTTCAACGCTTAGATTAGTCACTTCCTTGCGTCAAGGGAAGAAGTAGCATATCTTCATGTCCTTGGATCCTTAGTCTGTGAAAGTCGCCTTCTTTGAACTTGTAGCGAACACCTCATCATCCCTTCGTAACTGTAATCCAGTCAGATGCTTATAATCATGCCATTCGAACAATTTCAACCTTTGTGATAAGCAATTATCCGTGCTTTTTTGAATAGACGTCCCGAGCTGATTCCCTTAAAGTTGCAAATGCATAGACTGTTGTCGCTTCTTTCCTCCCCAATGCCGAGATACCCCAGAGGCGAATTTGTCATATTTGACAGATCATTTGACTCCACATTGAGTTAGCACTAGTCTTCTTCATTTGATATGTCCGTAATCTGCAGCCTAGCTTTTGTTACTGAAGTAGAGTACTTTCGGCATGACACACCACCAACTAGATATTCCAGGTCGTTATGAGAAATGATGAAAAGGGTATAAAACAACACGGACTACCCTTGAGAATTTGGAACTAACGGTAGTGGCTGTCACAGATCATGAGGATATTGGCGACCTTCAGGGTTGATCCAGTCCAATTTCCTCGTTGAGGCTTTGTAGACCTCCTACAAAAATATTCCATTCAGTCAACTCTTGCAAATGGCCATTTATCAGCTCAAATGTTGGGACCACAAGCAGTTCAGGTGTTAGAAGTTTGAACATTTAGCCGGTTTAGCACAAAAGCGGAGAAGTTCAAATGTAGAATGCGGTTAGTTCATCGAACTGACTCTCGAGGGTCTTGTTGTGGCCATACTGCATTAAACCAAGTTGGACAGTTCATGAACGGCAGGAAAACGTATTCCATGCATGATCATGAGAATAGTCTCGTTGGTTTTTGAAACCATCAAGGAAGATGTTGAACCATCTTCTTCGGACATGTTCATCTTGAACACCTGTTTCAAAACTCCCTGGCTGGCAGGAACCTTTAAAGATATCTGTAGAGTGCATAGCTTCCCCTACTGGTGCAGATTGGCTAGCAGATTTCTTGTGAGTCTTAGATCCTGTACTGGTAGTCTTGGTCCTGCTGTCCTTGGTAAGTCGTTTCACTTGAGCGACTGGTAGAAAGCGGGTTCCTTTTCCTGGCCCCCTTCTTTTGGACCCCCATCAGTTCCAGCGGAGGTTCCTTCATCACGATGCCCCATCTCTAGGGTCTTTTAAATGTGACAGTCTCCCGCCATATGTTATCTATACAAGATTTGTCGGACATTCATACGCTCAAACTAATGTCTTGTAAGCTGCTCTGAATGTCTGACCTGTTGATAGAGTTGTTGGCTTCCATCTTGTCAATTAATATCTTTTTCAGCTCTAATTCTGAAAGATTTGCAGCTACAGCATGAGATGTATTGGCTTCCTTTGATGATCTCACCAGAACTTCAGACTCGAGTTGATCGGTTACTAACTTCTCAACTTTTGGAATAATTTCTGGAGACTCCCTTTTGACTTGTTCCTTGATGATTTTCCTTCAATTCCGTCATCAATTGTCTCAAGGAATTGTGTTGATTTGCAGTAGTAACTCTTCTCGAATTCTGTCATACTTCAATTGGACGCAACGTCTACTGCTTCCTTCCTCTGCATTTTATGCGCTAGATACTGATCAATGGTGCTAGGAATAGAGGAGAGCGCTTCAGCATATTGATTAGTTTGCCTGAATTCGGAGAAGTTGTCTTCTAGTGCTTTCAGTCTATGATCAAAGCCAAACAACGAGGCAAAGTTGGGAAGATTTTGTAGTAAGGACTTGTAGTAGTTGCCGGTGTCTATAATGGTGGTTGTTGTGGTTGAATGATGATAAAGGATGCGGTGTGAGCGATTGATCTGTGGCAGTGAAGGATGGCTCGATGAAATGCTTTACTTCAGTATCAATGAGAGAGGTGGCTTCAGTATGCTGTCCAAATAATATCGTCAACACCAGAATCTTGGATTGGATTACATAGTTTGGAGACGAATCAGAAGATACAGACAACTCTGTTGTTTGACCATCAGGATTAACCAGAGTTAGGGTCAACAATTGATGTCTCAACATCCTGTCATTGACTTTATCACTTTCATCAAGAACGGTATTGGATCTTTAGACTTCCTCATTTCCTGATCCTGTATCTGAGCCCATCTCTTTTTGCGTCTTTGCTCCGTCAACATTTGTTCCTTCATCTTCATCGTCACTATCTTCATCATCTGATGATGAAATACTAGCCTTATCTTCATCCGAATCCTCTTCATGAATTATCTCATCATCATGAGTTGTGAGCTTTGGATGGACAAAATCATCACCATCATTATCTGATTCAGTCAGTTCTTCATCATCATCATTTTCAGCTTTCTTATCATCGTCATGTGCATGCGTTCACTTCAATGATCCCAATCCCTCATTCTCATCATCGTCATGGGCATACATCATCTTCTTCTTCTGGTATTCTCAGAGAACGTCATGTTTTCTCTGCACCCGTCATCATCTTGATCTGCTCATCATCTTGATCATCTCGCTTGATTTCCCAAGAGAATCAACACTGAGTCTAATCCAGAGCAACGGAACCCCTGGTAAGTAACACCATTTCCTCATCTGCCTATCAGAACACTAGCTTGTAGAGCTATGAGTTGCTTGACGGCATCTTTTTATAACTATTATGAGTTGCTCAGCTCTCAAATCTGCCTCAGGGATATTCTCGCGCCAGCTCTGTCGTCTTTGTTTTCCTGTTCCAGACTTCTTCCTTGGGGCATGGGAGGCTTCCGTTTAAGGATTGCATCTGTATTAGCTTCTCTTGCTTCCTTTTGGTCTTAGGAGGAATTGTTCCTGAAGCCACAGCAATAATACCTCCTTGTAGGATTCAGAGTGCGGATGTCCCTCGTGGTTAATGCATCAGCAAGATAGAGCCCCGTACAACTGAGTCCTTCATTCCTTGGATGACATTAATTGTAGTGAACACTGTCAATCCTCTGGCATAGTGCCAATTGACCTTGTTTCTTCTAGGAATTGAAGGATCTTTTTCCATGACATAGTTGACGACTATCTTGGTGAACCGAGGATAGTACATCGCACTGCCCTTCTTCGTATTTTTGTTCTCAATCTTAAAGGTGAAGTCCTCCCACAGAAGATATGCATAATCAACCGTTCTTCTGTTGTACATACCCCACACGATTTGAGCTTAGTAGAGTCGGAGACTGTCATAGATGAATGGAGTTCCGCAGAGACATTTGTTGATTACAGCAGCAAATGATCTCCAGGGTTGATGCAGTTTATTGACATTCACATCAGTGAGCTTCCTTATATCTCCAGAGTGTCCAAGACTAGCTAGAAAGATGAGGATCTCCTTCTCAAGCGGTGGTTTACAAACTTCTTATTACCGACTTTAGGGAAAATTTGAAGAATATCCCTGGAATTGCTTCAGGACTAGTTGATGGCTTTCTTGTTAATCTCTTGAATCTGACCGATCGATTTGTGAACATAAGCCAGAAGCCCAGAATTCCTGCATATAGATTTTTCTGGAACATCACAGATAATTGGAAAGCCTTGTAGAACGGAGTGAGCTTTAGCACATCATAGACTACTTGAAGGGTTGCTTCCTTTGATGTGACATCCGAACTTAAGCGGAGATTGCATTTTCCAATCTTAAGCCGGTCAGCAGGAGCCACCAATGCATCATCCAACGCAATCTGATCCGCTATTGAGAGTGCCATGAGTCTGTTTAAGAAAGAGTGAGTGCAGTTTATAAGAAAACACAATCATTCATTCATGAGAACCGTTATGACTTTTAGCACTTTTGAAGATCAATCTACGTATGATAGACAATTAGCGTGTAAGACAAAGGCACCTATCCTAACAATTAAGTCGAATATAGTTAACCTTGGTTTTGTCAAACTTTTACCGTCTATTTTAACCTAAGAGATTTGTTGAATTTTAATCTTAGTTAAAAACAATTTTGATCTAAAGTGTGTTATGTCAAAAAAATTGGTCAAGTGTTGAGAACTCTACTCGTTTGGTCCTCAAAAGAACACCTCGATCGGTTTTCACAAAATTACGCTCGTTCTATCCTTATTAGAAGCACTCGTTCGGTCCTTATAGGCAAAACTCGTTCGATCCCTTTTAAAATCATTTGCGTCGACGTCCTTTCAAGGAATCACTCGTCGAAGATACCAACATGGTTTCACTCGTTCGAATTCTAAAAGTCTACACTCGTTCGAAAGTCCAGTCCTAAAAAACACCTCTTCGAATCCTTTAAAAATCACGTCATTCGAATCCTTTTCAAGGTATCACCTTCGTTCGAACCAAACATGGTTCACAATAACATCGTTTGATCCCTTTTAAAAATCACTCGTATCGAATATCCTTTCAAGGGAATCTTCGTCGATACCTTTAAACATCAACTCGTATTCGAAATCAACACAAATAACACGTCGGTATCTAATCAACACATATAAACACTCGTATTCGATCAAACACATATAAACACTCGTTCGATCAACACATATAAACACACGTTCGATCTTGTTTTCAAACCACGTTCGTTCGATCCACTACATTTTTGACACTCGTTCGGTCCTTACTGCAGAATCACTCTGGTCGAATCCTTGCTTTCATTTTGGTTCGATTCATACAGTTTATATTATGTTTGATTTGTCAAGAACTTTTTCACATTTAACACTTAGTCCCTAACATTACACAACATATCATATTGTTTAGCGTTATTTCATATTTTACACTAATTTTTTCGAACACAAATCTGTCAGAACACATTAGAATGCAACCAATGAACAAGCTAAGATAACCTATACATTTAAATACACCTAAATACTTACAAAAACCCTCTAAAATAACACGTTTTCACCATTGTTTGATTTGACAAACCTAATTTAGTAATAGGGCTATTTATGACAATAAAGACCGAATACCCACAATTCTTCTTTTAGGGATTCGAGTTGATTAGGGGAGTGAATATCGAGATGAAGTTATACCTTCATTAGAAACGGAGTGATTCCTTAGATTAAATGTGATTTGAGTTGTAATCGTGGTCGTGTGTGTGTTGGAGTGCTGTGGTAGGGATTTGTGTACAGTGACTGAGGACGGGTGATGTTTGGTAAAGGTATAACACAATTATAACATTGGCACATATGGTCCCTCATCTATACACAATTTTATGAATCTTACCAATTAAGTTTTATAAGGTATACTCAAGATAAGCAACTAGCACATATAGTCCTAAATGTTTTATCTCTCATACCTATAGACATAATTTTAGCAAACTACACCCTAAAGGCATAAACAAGTAACACATAAGGCACAAATAATCGTTTAAATTCTTTTTCCCTTTTTAACAGCTCATTTGATCATGACAAAGAAATTTGACATTTTCTCCCCCTCAAACAATGTCCCGTTTTCTATTTAAAGAGCTGTAGACATTTGTTTGAAAAGTCAAATGTATTTTGAAAAGTGGTTTCAAATGATGGAATGATTTCGTATGTGACAAAACAACAAACACCAAGATAAATAAGATTTCTCTTATTTAATCACATAGATGCACTGAAACGTACACTTATGGATATAGGAAGCACGGGTTGTGATGCAAAGTAATCACAAGCCTTTGCATGGTCATAAAGTAGACCATGCCCGAGAATTATTCCCGTTGAGAATCGCAAGTTTTTTCTTTTTGACATATCTTGCCGTTAAGATGATGAACACGGTTGACTAGTCTGAAATAATAGCAAGCCATTTGGCATGTTTTGAAAAACATTTTGAAAACTTCTGCTCGATACTTCATATTACAACTTGTTATCATTGTTAAAATGACATTTCAAAGACCTGTAAATGTTATCGAATGCAGAAGACATGCCATTGTAAAATTATCTTTTTTGAATTTTTTCTCATTTTTAATTTTGTTTTTTTGTTTTTGAAAGGTTTATATAAAGAAAATCTTTTTGTGTTTTTCCTGAGTTTATAAAAATACAATAAAATCTTTTTATGTTTTTCTGATTTTATGTATATACTTATGATACATGGGTGGCCGGGGATGGGGATATTTGAATATGTACCCCCACTATTCATCAACTCATCTGCAATTGTTTTTCAGAGTATCCGTCGTAAAACTCGCGCCTGGGTCCCAGCTTGGTTGATAAGAAATTCATTCTTTCGTTTCTCGGCAAGAGCTTTAGTGAAAGATATCCGCCAGTTGATATTCCCGTATTAACAAAGTAAAGTTCGATCACTCCCAATCTCAACATGCTCCGTTGATGAAATGAAACCGGATTCTATATGCTTTTGTTCTGAATGTTGAACATTGGTTGCAGCATAGGGCATAGCGCGTATTGTTTATCACATAAATTGGAAATTTATTGAATCCAAAGCAAAGTCGGTAAAGCTTGTGATCTCCATCCAAAGACTTGAGCACAACAACCAGACAAAGCAATATATATCAGCTCCGTACTGGATGATCGCAGCGCTTTCTGCCTTTTAGACGACCACTTAGCAAGTCTAGTCACCAAAGTTGTATACTGCCCAGATTGTACAACACTATATCTTGACAACACCATGATCCCGCCTCTGCATAATGCGTAGTGTAAAAGAAAGATCCTATCGGATACCAAGGCCCCGATGAACGTTTCCGTTAGATTACCGAAAGATACCTTTTTACTGCATTTAAGTGCTTTTCGGTAGGCCGACCGCCTGAGACCACGGGCACACATTCATATAGGCAAATTGTAGGTCAGGTCTACTGGCTGTAAGATTAAAGGAGGTGCCAAACATATACCACGAAAGTGTGATGGATCTACAGCTTTCCTTCTTTATCCAGGTCCATTTAGTTTGGACTTGTCCACCATGGAGTATCCACTGGAGTCACAAGATTCATAGCCATATTTTTTAAGTGATTCAAGAGCATATTTTAAATGGTTATGAAGATGCCTCTGGGGACTTTTGAGAAATCTGTATTCCTAAAAAAATGAGATTTTCCCATCAAACGACATCTTGAATTTTGAACACATTATTTTAGCAAATAGATCACACAGTTCAGGTGTAGAGGCATGCAAAGATAATATCATCGACATAGATTTGTACCAGAATTAGATCGTTGCCTTCTCTACGGATGAACAGAGTAGGATCCACTGAGCCTTTTGAGAAGTCATTGGATATCAGGAATGAAAAGACAACAAATCATACCAACGCACGAGGAGCTTGTTTCAAACCCATAAAGAGCATTTCTTAAGCATGTATACGTGTTTAGGTTTCTGAACCACAAATCCGTCGTTGGCTAACATAAACTTCTTCTCGGCAGATAACCATTCAGAAACGCATTCTTCACATCCATTTGGTAGATGACCATGTTCATGGTGAGCAGCAAATGCCAGAAAAATATCGAATAGCCTCTAATCTTGCAACCGGAGCGAATGACTCTTCGAAATCGATACCCTCTTCTTGACGATAACCACGAGCGACCAACCGAGCCTTGTTTTTCAGAATACCTCCTAACTCATCAAGCTTAACCTTATAGATCCACTTAAGATAAAATGACAATGCTTATCCGGAGGAGGAACAAGTTCCCAACCTCCAGACATTCCCAAATTCATAAAGTTTTTCCCTCTTGCATAGCTCAGAATCCAAACATCTTGGGTTAATGCTTCTTTGTAGTTCTTGGTTCGACTGATGTCACGAAGGGCACCATAGTAACGAATAGGGCTTGTTCATGGAAGTTGGAGTCGAGGGGAAGACTGTCTGTCAAGAGCACGATTATATTCTCAGTGGGTGATACCTTTCTAACCATTTTTCTAGTGTGTTCAGAAACTTGGTGACGGAGATGCCATTATATGAATAACATGATGAAGATTGATCAGAAGAAACTTCTTGAATTGGAATGCCAAGTTACGATCGTTACCCATATGTGCCAACTTCAATATCATGATTAATGCTGTCTTCATAACATCATATGAGAAATAAATAGAGTTTGAGTTCCTTGGTTGTAGGAGAGTTACTTTGGTGATGGTTGCATCTGATCAACCTGTAGTACGAGGAAGGTTAACCAGTTGATACCAACATGTTCAGGTGTAACTGCTTCAGAAATAGGAGCAATGCCTTCTGGTGATGAAAATCAACAGTAAGGGAACTCATCAAACATTGGTTGAAACAACAAATCCTAGTCAGATCTCGAAGGTGGTACAATTGGTGTTGAAGGAGAAGGGTTTAGCACGAGTCCTGAACTGATTGATACAGGAGTCATTTCATGAAGAGCGGGTCCTGAACTGCTGTGTTCAGAAGCCATTGCGTCAGCTCAACAAAATCAACGTGAATATTTCATGATTCGTCTGGTACGTCTGTTAAATCCAGAAAGGCTTCTTTGTGGGTAGCATATCAATGAAAAATAACTCAATAAACAGCCTTTGGTTGTAACTTACCCCGAAAAATTTCTCACTATATTCGTTGGTACAAAGTGCACCAAACACATGAAGATAAGATAGATCGGGGGGTTTGTTGTGCAAAAGCTCATATGGTGTTTTGCCGTGACGACGACGTATCATGGAACGATTTTGGGTATAACAGGCTGTGGCAACCGCTTCGGCCCATAGAAATAAAGGAGCTTTTGCATAAATTAACATAGTGCGTGCTGCTTCAATTAGCGTACGATTTCGTCTTTCAACAACGCCGTTTTGCTGTGGAGAGCGTGCAACTGATGTTTCATGAGAGATGCCAACCTTCTCATAATATTCACGCAGTGTTCTGATTAACAAACTCAGTTTCCATTCTCTGTTCTGATGCGTCGGACGGTTTTCCTGTAAGTCGTACCTGGATCATCTTCAAAAGGTGATAATAAAAACCTGGAGCTTCAAATCTTTTGATCGCCATAGGCATTTACCCAAGTAAATCGAGAGTAGTCCATCACAATAACGAGGATGTACTTCTTTCCACTGACACTCGCACAATAATAACTCATTTGGCCCACAAAGATCCATATGCAACAGGTAGATTTTTCCAGATGGGTCTTCAATTTGGGTTTGTGGGTTTTTCTTAGAACTTTTGCCTAATGCACATGCGGAACATAAGAGATCTTGTCTAACTTGAGCTTGGGAGCCTCAGTACAAGTCCATGTCCTTGCCCGATGATTGATACTAACCAATAGTTTCAAAATGAAAGACGACGATGCCTATAACCAAACTTTGTTTTAGACGCCTTTGACAAAACAAAATAGTAGAGGATGCCATCAAAAATCCCAAAGAGAGGAGTATAAAGGTTATCCCCTCGAATCCCGTCAGTAAATAACACCCTCTAGATTGCGAATGAAGCATGTGTGTTTAACAGAAAACCACTTCATGATTGGAATCACAGAATTGGCCCACTAAAATAGTATTATGCCCAAGTCCTTCAACGTAATAAACCTTGAATAGTAACATATCCCACTGATAGTCTCCATAACCCATTATCTTTGCAACATGTCATTTCCGAATTAACTGTACCCAAGAATTTACTAGACAAAATTGGTGAGCTGAGAGCGATTCTCTTCCGGTCATGTGCTTGGAGCATCCTGAATCCAAGTACCAGAGGACGATTTGACAACCTGCATTCATCTCCAGAGAAGTAGATGACATATTTTTTTTGTGATCCCCAGGATTTACTGGGTATCCAGTTTGTTCGCAGTACATTGGTTTTTAAAACCTTAGTTTTGGCTAACAGACGCAGCATATTATTCTTCCTAGGTTTCCGTGATTATACCAATTTACCACAAAGGTTTTGGTGATTCAGAGTCAGAACTACTGGTTTTCCTAGAAGTACGTCATTAGTAGTGGTAATCCTTGTTATAAGGGCACGCATTTCTCTACAATAAGTGAAGGTCCGACCGTAGGTCTCACAATATATCCAATCTGAGTGAACAACCTTCCCTGTTGGTTCCAAATATCTTCTTAGGTTTATTCTTTTTTTAAGGTTTAGGCACAGATTTCCAACTATCACATTATTAGAAACACACACAGTATCAAGAAGACGATGCAATCATTACTGTTAAAACAGACAAATCAGAATCATCTTGTTTCTTGGATTTCTGCACATACGCAGAATCAGTAACTTTAACAGTACCATTTCGGATTATTGCAAAACTATATTTAAAGTTCCTAGGGTGATCTTTCTACTTTATTCTTCGAATTACTACTTGGTGTTTGCAGAATCCTATCATTCTTGGTATTGCCTGAAGGCTGTGATCCGCTAGCACTAATAGAAAGTCTTACTCCTGTAGAATGCAACACACGCTTGTTAGAAACTATGTTTGAAGTCGAGAAACTTGGTTTTGTGATTTTTCTCTTCTGAACTGAGTGATTCGGCAAACCTAGACCTGCTTGTCCTTTGTCCTTGGTATGACCTCAATTAATTGAGGACCACAATTGTTGATGCTAGGGCATGATCTACTTATGTGTGAAAGCAAATCCTGAATGACTTTGGTATACCTAAAGGCAGACTCTAAAAGTGGATCTTGAGGATAATTTGCTTTTACATGTTCGACTATATCCCTAAGGACCAAAGCTTCTTCTTCCTGGGTATGCTTAATATACAAGCGTGAGCAGTGCCTTATGTTCAACCAGGAAATTTGGGGTAAGATTGTTTCCATGTTATCCTAGACACGTTTGATCCACAAGTGGGTCACAGTCTCCTTGTTATTCTATCGTTTTTCCTTTAAGTTTCCTTAACTCATATTTGATGGCTCTATGACCCAAACCTTGTTCCTGAAGTTTTTGCATTTAAATCAGAAATCTCCCCCCAACTTTATATTGACTTGCTTGATTAACGCACACATAGTGCTATTGATTGACAAGTAACGTTTTGGCTTAATCGAGTCATAAATTGTTTATAAGTCTGTTTCAAATGCTCGATTCTCAGAACAAGTTTTGTCACTCTATGTGTCCAATTTCGATGTTAAGTGACCATCTATTTCATCCATGTCCATTTTGACTGAACTATCCACCCCATTTCCTTTTAAAGACTTAATTTTCTCTTTCAACTTGACTATGACAGTGTCTTTCGCTTGAGACTGAGCTTTCAATTCACTTAATTCAAACAATTGAGTAAAGCTCGGAGCATTTTGATTTAAAACACTGTTTCTTGTTGAAAAATTTTTCTTGAATTAAGTTGAGAATCAGCTTCAAAGTGATGCACAATGTTTTTCAAGGAGTTGTAAAACACTTGCAAAGATTGTCGTAAGCTTTTATCAACAAAATCTTTTACTTGAGACAAGTCTCAGTCCTCGAGTTCCGAGACACTTTTGACATTCATCACATTTCACACCATTTTGCATTCACAATAAGTTTCACAACAGTCTTTTACAATATCCTTATCATAGCTTGTTCCAAGAGTCTTCGTTTCATCCACCCAAAAACTTGATTCATTTTTACTTCAAAAGTTCTGGACTCCAAGCGAATTTTGTGCGAATCAGCCTGTTTCCCATTGATAAAAGACTTTTGACATCATCAAGTTCTTCAACCAAGTATCGGTTGAAGTTAATTGAAGATATCTTTTTAATTTTTTTATAAACGAATGAACTTCATCTCGAAAACACGCCTTTGTATGTTCAAACCCCACGTGCCCTCAGTGATAGCTCATGCATGGTTCTTTCTTTAACAACCTGATCAAAGCCTAGTAAATAGCGTTTAAGCTCTTTCAAGCTAGTATTGTACCATGCTTACTGTAGAATTCTTTTGGAACCTCACTATGACGTTGGCGAAGAATGAGATGGGTCTAAAGCTGGGACCGAAGTCGCTTTCCAATAGGCATGTTCACTATATAAATCAGTTTGTCGAACAAATCGTTTGTAGTAATCGTTATTAAGAATATCATAATTAATGGGTTTCGTGTTGATTTTATATTTCACAAACAATGGATCTTGTTCTTTCAGAAGCATTTTTGAACGACTCTTTTCACTTAGCTCTAATGTTTCATCAGAATCAGGGACATCATACAGCTTTGGCTTTGACTCCCGAGCTTTCTTCATACAGAAAGGTTTTTCAAAACCAAGAGCTTGTTTCGAGGAATGATCATAACAAATTTTGGAGTTAGTCAGCATACGAACAGTTTGCGCAAAAAACAGAAATGACCTCTTTTGAAAATGGATGCTGTCAAGTTGCTTAATTTTCTTTTCCTATCGCTCAATTTCTTTTCAATATTTCTGTTTTCTTCAAATTTCAACTTATTTTTGAGTTCAGAAACTGTTTTTATTAAACAATCTTTTTCTTGCACTTGTTCGAAAAGATTTTGCTTAAGATGTACAATCTCGGCAAACTGTTCATTTGATCCTGAAAAACTGTTTTCAACATTTTGTTTTTCTTTCAAATCTTTAACCTCTTCTTTGTATCTGTCAAGCTCGGTAGTCAAAGCTTTATTATAACTGTTGCAATGCGTCACTTGGGTAGTTATTTGATCAAACATGGACAATATCAAAACATCTTGTTGAGCAGAAGAGTTAGAATTCTGAACAGTTTCCTGTTGTGTTTCACTCAGATACTGAGAATAAGGAATGATATTGCTATCACTGATTATATCAGTTTCTGACTGACTCACATCATTAGACTGTTCAGAAGACGTCATGATCTGCTCACTTTGAGTGAATAAACATAGTTCAGATTAACTTGATTGTGTACCTCGTGAGTGCATCTGAACCTTTCCATGAGATATGTGGCAATGAGACAATCTTGGCCGAATTGAGTTTCATCACAATCAGAGTCATAAGCATCCCAGTGATCAGTGCGGCTTGATAAGTCAGCATGTGCGGTAATGACTGTCTGAGAGTTTGAACGACAGGGAGACCCTGGATCTGCCAAGATGCATCTCTTCCTCTGTTAAAGCTTGCCACCTGCTGAGCTTGAACAACAACACTTATCTTAAACCATGTGTCATCCCTTTTTCTTTTCCTCCTTGGCTTTGTGTATTGACTTGGCAATATGACCCTCAACCCCTTTTGAAATTGTAACAAATCACAGTCCGTAGTCTCCCCGTGTTTCTACCACCTTGCACAGAGTGTATTTTCATGTGGTTTCCAGTGAAAACAGCAGAAGAAGTTTGAACCAACTCCCATCGCCTGAACAGAGTTGCAACTGTCACTATTTTCCAACATAGAGGTACTTTGTTACGAGGTCTTGACGAAGTCCTTAGCTGATTGTTGGTAGTAGGATACCAGAGATGTGACAACAGCAGTCAAGAATGACATCATGTGATTAATTGCGTCAATCGGATCATCCCCCTTCTGGAACACTGGAACAACTAGACTGGAGTCTGGTTGGAAAATTCAGGTTGTTGCTGCTGATAGGTTGTGGGAGCATATTCCAACTGTGGGATTGATGGTTGTTGAGAATAAACGTTGTGGTGAACGGTGGATTGATACTCATTTGTTGGATAAGAAATTGAAAGAGGTGTTGATTGATTGGTTGAGAATTGTTGATGTTGATAAGGTGTAACAAGCTGTGAATACTGATATGGTGAAACATGATGTTGAGGTAGAGACTGTGGGTGAGTGTGTAGATGAGATTGATAAGCTGGCTGAGTTAACTGATGAGATGCAACTAAAAGCAGAAGGATCAGGGGTTTGCGATCATAGGCATCAAACGAACATCAATGCATGTCGTATCGTGGTTGTGGCAGATGAGCATGAAGTTGATCAACATTTTTTAGTGTGCGAATCTTTGACCAGCGAATTAACAATCATTGTACAAATTTTGCGTCCATTTCATCAGGAAGAGTGTTAAGAACTTGGTGTTCAACATTGAAAACTTGCTCCAAAAGGCATCTTGTAATGTTCATCATCATTGAGTTAACAAAGTTAACCGGCAAGTAAGTACCATGCAACGTCTCTCCTTTCTGTAAGTGACTTATCAAATCATCATACAGCTTGCACTCACGTCTTGTTTGGTTAATGATGTTTCCTTGCATCACAGTTTAATTTTCTCCAAAGATCCTTTGCTACAGATGTTGACTCACAAAAGCAATAGATTTCGAGTGGAAGGCCTTGGAGAAATGATGTTAATTGCTTTGAAGTCGCAATCTGCTTGAATGGCTTCAGCTGGAGTAGCTCAACATATTCCTTTTAGCCTTGTTACTCCTGTCCAACAAGTGAGTGAAGGCCAAACGGAACAAAGATTAGGATGAAGAGTAAGAAGTGTCCTTTTTTCAACAATCAGTATCATCTTTCCGTTGGTCCTATTCCTCATATAAAGTTCCATTATGCTTTTTCCATGAATCATACAAGTGTTTTTCCAGCATCGGTGGTTTGTTGTCTCCTCCAGAGAGAAGTGATTTATCAGCAAGAGACGTCATTGTGATATCAAAAGATTACAATTTGATCGGTCGGTGGTAGAAAGAAATTGTGTTTGATACGTGATTGTTGAGTCTTGAATTAAAACTACACGGGATTTTACAATTCTTGACAAACCGGGAAGACAAGTGTTTGTTTCACGGGATTTTACAAGTCAAAGAAATAACCGTATAATTTAAAATTGAGTTTGTTAAGTTTGAATTTATTTTTCACTGGTTCGATCCGCTCGTTCGATCGTCTAGTTCGATCCTCTCGTTCGATCGGCTAGTTCGATCCTCTCGTTCGATCGGCTAGTTCGATCCACTAGTGAAAATCTCGTTCGATCGGCTAGTTCGATCCTCTCGTTCGAGTCCCTAGTTCGATCCTTCGTTCGATCCGCTCGTTCGATCTTAACTAGAAAACGCTCGTTCGATTCAAACCTAGAAATCGCTCGTTCGATTCAAACAAGAAGTCGCTCGTTCGATTCAAACTATGAAGACGCTCGTTCGATTCAAACTATGCAATAGCTCGTTCCGAACCTCGTCGTTCCGAATTCTCTATTTTCGAGTGTCTTGTTCGATTGACTCGTTTCGATCCCTTTGTTCGGTCACTAGTTTTCGAATCTAACTATACGAAACTCAAATTTTCGAAAACTCAAAAAAACACACGATTTTTTAATGATTTTTAGCAAAAATTCTGTACAACTGAGTATTACTAACCCTATAGGGGAACACTAAAAATGAAAACTTTAAGGTTTTTAAGCCACAAATTTTATCAACTAAATTATGATCTTTGTAAAGGTTTTGAATAAAATCAAACACAAAAATCCTAACACTACCATTCCATGGCTCTGATACCCAATTGTAGAAATACTAGTAATCTAATGAATCAACCACGACAGTAAGTGAGATGTGGGTTGTGATTGTTAGAGAGAAACGTGGATGGCATGGATGAATGTATTAAGGAATGGTGATGAAAGACAAATGGAACAACAACCCTCCTTCCAAGACTAGGAGAGGGTATATTAATACTACCATGGCCGTATCTCCTGGGCAGGAGTTGGGCCCACCCATGGGCCTTGGGCCAGAAGCGGACTATATTTTACTAAATCTAATCCTTATACTAACTAGACGAGCTAAAGACAATTTTACAGACTTAGAAGTGACCGACACTTTTCGTGTTTCCAACAAAATAAATAGTTGGTGTTATCCTAAAGGATTGGCTCTACAGGTTTTTTAAGGGTATCTTACTCTTAAAATAAGAGTAAGCAAAGGGTTTATACGGGAGTTAACTAACCAATGTAGTTAGTTAATGAAAACAACATATAAAGGCTTTTTGGGTGTAATCCTAGAAATTTATCAATTTAAACAAGTTACTCCATCTAAATCCATAGTACTCATTATTGTGGTCTCGAATAGATATACCAAGCCAAGTTCTAAAGTCTACAACATCACCGGCACACTCATATTTTTGTGGATTTGGGTAAACATATGGAAACGGATAAGGCTGAATACTCACAATATCTAATAAAGGTTATGTGTGCAAGTTATGTAACTAGTATTTTCACAAAAGTATGCTTGATTTTTTATTTAAATTTGAGCATAATTTAAGCATTTTAATATGAAAAATAGGACAAGTAACGTTCTAATTCCCATCCCCCCCACTTAAATTATACAACTTCCTCGTTGTATAGATAAAATATTAAAAATGAGAAATTAAAAGAATTAGAACGAGAAACTCCCCTGATATTTTTGCTCGGTAGATTCTCCAAGTTGAGTTTATAAGAAAGAACGTGTGTTGTAAATGCGTCTAAATTCCAGCATGACTACAACACACATAGGATTTCAGTTGATCAATACTTCACCAACTTTGTCAATTTCTTTTCCAGCGAGGTCCTGTGCGAAATATAGGAAAAACATGCAAAATCCTATCTCAGGTATCCTACGGTTTATAACAAAAATAAAAATAAACTGTACAGGCAGTCAATACGCCGTAACCAAAAACCAGGATACGCCGTATAGAAAGACCTGTAAAAAGTATCAATACGAGTCAGTCTGCCAAGTACGCCGTATCATGTGCATGAATACGCAATATAGACAGATCTGACAATAACGTTTTAAATGCAAAAAAATAAAGGACTAATAACGTCCAAACATTCAATACGTCGTATGGTATGGAGCGGATACGCCGTATTGATGTCTGGAAAGACAGACACGATAAAAATAAATAAAAACTGTCCGGGTTGTCTCCCGAGAAGCACTTTTCTTTCAGCTAGTCTTTAAGTTAGTCTTTTTCTTCAAGTTTTCACACTATTTAATCACTCCTCTTCTTCACGCTTTTTGTTCTCGTAACGGGTTTGGTGCTTGAGTCTGTAGTCTATCAATGAGCTAATTTGCTGAACTTACTGCCAGGCTTGATTCTATCATACACAAACAAACCAAAATCATCATATCATAATATACATCAAAAGATAATCATGTTTTAAGTTTAGATACATCATGTACAGAGATAGAAATCAAAAAGTGTAAGGGAGAGATATCATGGATCTGGCTGATCCTCGTCAAGTGGTGCGGTTGAAGTGCTGGCCTCACCGGTCCTACGTCTGACACGTCTTTGATAGGGTATCCGAAAGTCAGAATAACTCGTATACCTAACCCCGCTCCTATCCATCATCAGCGAAAGACTAGTAACCGTCTATGTAGTGAATCGAGAGGAATCATGGGCCATACTATCCAATACCTCTCTCTGCTCGCCCAATGCCTCTCGCATCTCGTGTACCTCCTCCAGTCTAGCCACCCTCTGTGGCAAAGTCCTAGCTGGTCCATCTGCAGGTGGTGGCTAGGGTGCCTGTATGGGTGCTGGAACAGCCTGAGCACCCTCATCAATATCGGGAGCACCCTCAGCGACCTTTGGGGCACGAGTCGCAGCATCAGGCTACCTCTCTAGTCCCGGGGCTACCCAAGCCCAAGTATCATCAAGCTCGTCACAAATATGTAGCCGTACCAGCTCGGCCATATCAATCACAGGGAGGTCTCGGACTATCACAGTCAATCCCTAGAGTCTCTGCTCAGTAAGCAACTCAAAATGCTCAGCCAGTCGAGCAAAAAACTATCCTACAGATATCATCACCCCGCGCTTCCTCCCCGAAGCAAATCTTCTAAAATACCTAGCCAAAAGATAAGGGATGTTGACCGATCTGACATCCATCCCCCTGAGATAAAATAAATCAGTCACGGTCACCTTCTCAGGCGCCTGAATCCTCCCAGCAATGTTGCACGTAATCAACCTTGGCACAGCCTAAGCATCGGATATCTGATCGCAGTGTAAGACGGGGTTGTGCCAAGAAAATCCCCCTCAGATGAGATCCTCTCCAGTAAGCATTCATATACCCCTTGTCAGGGATTTGCCTCGCACTCTCGGCCTAGTATGCATCAAATCTAGCCGACTCAATCTCCTCAGTCGTGTGTAGACCCATACCCAGAATAAGCTCTCTCCAGCTCATACGGCGTCTAACCCCACCCAACTGGAACTGTAATGCCCCAGCCGTATCAAGATCAAGTACCGCCTCTCCAAATCTAAATGTACTAAAGAACTCCAAAATAAGCTCATTTACCAACGGGCCTCGAACCTCAAATAGCCGCCTCCAAGCTCGGCTAGTAAACATACTTTGTCCCTGAGCATCCATGTGCTCCATCAGCATCCTACCACTCAATCCCATGGCCATCAAATCAGTCAATCCCCCAAAACCGAAACCTATACTCGATGTACCCCTCTATTGTATATCTTCCCTAATCCCTCCTCAAAATATGCAATATTTGCATCAGTGTACTCTAATCCCTCAAACCTAAGGTACTGATGCCTCTGATCTCTAGGTGGAAGAGCCATGTCTGCAATTTTAAGAAGAAATAGTTTATAAAAAATTTATCGCTTTGATCTAGGAACAAATACGGCGTATTGGGATGTGGATACGCCGTATACAATTTTATGGGAATACTCCGTATCCATAGAGCATAGATACCGAGTGATACGCCCAAACACACTATATATATAATATAAGTATATAAGGATGTAAACAATTATAGTATAGTAAGTATTTTCTGTCGGATTTAAGTAACAAACTTTTAACCAAAGTTGTCTCAAAAACCTCCCGGGTCGTTTGTCCTCGACGAGGTGCGAATTGAAAATCGGTTAAGTCCGTGATCGCGTGATTTGAATGGTATCAAAGATTTTGATTTGGATTCTAATTCTACTAATGAAAACGCATAAAAACATGTAAAGGCAAACAAACAATTATGACCATTAAAGCATTCAAGAAATTAGGCACGTAAATGATAACGGGAAATTAAAAACGCGACATATAAGCAAAATTATCAAAATTAAACCCTAAAACTGCAAATTTAATTTTTATACATCCTAAATGACTAAAAATAATTTTCAGAAAAAAAATTATATTTTTTTGATTTTTATTTTATTTATTATGAATTAAAAACGACTTTAATCTAAAAAATTAATTAAAAATAGTAAACTAATCCTAAAAATTCTAGAAAAATTATGGAAAGTAGATTGATCTGAGCAGAATCTAGGAAAAATACTAACTTAAAAATTTGCTTAATGAATAAGATCAAAATAAGCAGAAAAGCACGTATAAGCATAAACTCTAAAAGACTATAAGATATAAATGGTGCACTACTAAAATCGAAAAAGACCCAAGGGCAGATGGTTTAGTGTGTGTGGTGTTGAGACTTGTATGTGCTAAGGGGGAGGTCACAGGTTCGACCCCTGTGACCTCTCTTTTTGAGAAACCATTTTTTTATTTTTCTTTTGAACAAACTTAATGAAAAGCTGTAAATAAGCACTTTTTGTGAAGAGACTTTTTCTAAAACTCAAAAATAAGCTGGAAATAAGCTTCTAAAAATGACAGTTTAGGCTTAAAGCTAAATAATACTAAGCAAAGGCTTACTAAGATTCTAAGGACTCAAAAAGCAACTAAAAGCTAAATGAGCTGAAACCTATCCTAAAAGCTACTCAGATAAACATTAGGGACACATAATAACCCAACCAAATAAGCTGAAATAGCACCAAAAGGCTCAGCAGTACTAACTTTGAGTTAGTACTGCTAGCTTAAAATCTTAAGGCTGCAAATGCTATTCAAATCCTAATTAGCACTCAAAATTCTTAATAAGCTAAGCTTATCTAATCCTATATTCCTAATAAGCACCTAGAAGCAAAGATAAGCTCAAAAGATAAGCTGAAAAGCTCATTAGACCTCATAACAGATTTCTAAGACTAAGGCTCAAAAGAACTATGATAATTTAATTGACTACTTTTAAGCTATGAATAAGCCTCAAAAAGCTAAAACCAAAACCTAGAAATTCAAAACAGATTAAGACTAACCACTAATGAACACCTAAAAGCAAATTTTAAGAATTTTAAACTAGAAAACAACTGGAAAAATAAGCTGATAAAGAAGGCAATCACTCTACTTATATTTTTGGATTTTTTAGCTTTTTGACACAACTAAAAACTAAAAACTAGGACTCCAATTCTTTTGACACTTGATTAAAATGAAGTAATACTGCATACCAACTAGTTTTGAACACAAAAGTAACACTTAAAGAGAGGATTTGGAAAAATCCACCAATAAGCTGTTAAAATTACTTTTTAAACTATGAAACTTTGTAATTAAGCTCAACACCTTAAATCCTTGCTAAAAACATGTTTAAACTGATTATAACTATCAACTAGTCTAAATCTAAGCTAGAACAAATTGGCTTAATGGCCAAAAGGTAGCCAAGTCAGTTTTAGCCTTAAGCTAAAACTGATATCCAAACACCCCTTTATATTAGAAAATAAGCTTTAAAGCTTAAAACAGATTTAGAAAACACATGAAACCTCAAAACAGATTAAGCTCAAGACAAATTGAGATCAATTGAGCAATTAGAATTCAAAAATAAGCACTACTTAATAAGCTATACTAATTAAGCTATTTATATGATTTTTGACAGTTTTTAAGCAAAATACTTTAAATGCCTAAGACAGATGATAAAAACTACAAACTACATAGGATAAGCAATAATAAGAACAATAAGCAACAATTAAGCAAGATATAAGCAGTAATAAGCAAGATTAAGCAAAACAGTAAATTGAGCTTAAAAATGAAAAGAGATTTAGAACCTTTGATCCCAGCTAAACAGGGATAATTTAGCACCTAATAAGCTTTAAAAACCTACCCAGCTTATAAATAAGCAACTCTAAGCACCCATAAGCTCTTCCAAGGCTAACTTATCATCCAAATTTTATTTCCTTTTTCCAAGCTGAATAACCAATCAAATTAGCTCAAATAAGCTTTGTGGAATCTTATTTGAGCTTAGAGAGTAAAAGTGAACAACAAACAGCTTATTCAGAGCTTATTTAGGTGAATTTAAATAACATGATTGCAATTGAGTAAATTAGAACCTGAATTTGAAAGTAAATGGAAATTTTATTAAAATAAAGGGTTTACAATGCTTTGAAAGGAAATTACAAGTTATTAAAAGACAATACAACTAAATAAGCAGAAAATAAGCTGGAAGATTTCCTACACTACCCTAAACTACTCCTACACTAGATGCTTTTCACTGTGTGTGAGAGCTTCTATTTATAGCCTTGAGCAGAACCTTCTAGGGCTTGAGACGCTCCTCAATCTCTAATCCTGACCATCCAATCATAACCAACTCTAAATCCAATGATCACAACCCTTGATTTGAGTGCACGTCACATCCTCCAATTATATTCTTTAGGATCGCCAGCGTGGACTCCTGAGTGTCAGACGTGTCAGACTCCTTCTAAAAGCAATTTGAGAGCGAGCGTGCTTAGATTGATTTAACCCTGGTGTTGTTAATGGTGGTAAAAGGTAGGAAATGGAAAAGATGTATAGTGTTTTTAACTGTGCATTAACCCGTGTTTTGAACAAGTATATATTAAGAAAGGGGTATTGGGCTTAATTTGCTCTTGGGCCAGATATGGTAAATGGATTTGGACTTTGTTTTTAAATGGGTTTTAGGCTTATAAGGTTTATAGTATAAGAGTTATTGGGCTGACCCGGCCCACTAAGTGGGCCCAGGTTAGTCCGTAAAAGATGGGAACGCCTTCGGCTTCAGCTTTCCATGCTCATTCCATTCCCGTGCTCGCTTTTTGTCCATTTTTCGCTTTGTTTTTGTCCTTTTCTTGATATATCCGTACCTGCAAGACACAATTCACAAAACAAGCAAATACAATGCATTTTTATGTTTTTTGGTCTTTTTGGGTTCGTTTTTCATGGTAAAAGGTATGTGTAAAATAGCACATACCACCGAGTTTTGGGAGATTTATAGTCAATACGCCGTATAGAAATAAACCAATACGGCGTATAGGGAATCAATATGTAGGGTTATCAGATGATCAATACGCCGTATTCAAGTTAAAAATAATATTACCCAAAACTCTAAACCTGATGCTAGGGAAAAAGGCGCACAAGCAAGGTATTTCAACGGCAAGCACCCCTAAATCTATACCTAAACCCTAACCCTAATTTTATTTAATTCAAAAAACGAAAGGGAAAGAGGGGAAGAGAATAGGATCACATTACCGTATGATCACAACTGAGAAAGACGGATTATGAAACAGAAACAATGATCTCCAAGATTTTGTGCGGTTAAAATTTTGAGAGTAAAAGTGGTTGTGTGAAAACTTATCTGGCGTATTAGCTGGATTTTTATACCCAAACTCGATACGCCGTATTAGTTTTTGTCCAATACGCCGTATTGAGCAAATTCGTTGACTTAGTCAACTCTAGTTAAAATTGTAGATACGGCGTATAGGTGTTTCCCTAATACGTCATATCCGTTCTTGGAGACCAATTTTTCCTAAATTTAACAAAGTAAAGAAAACGTACCTTGGCCTCCGCAACTTCCTTGTTTAAACACCATCCTTATAAAACCGCTTGGGTCGAAAGGAATGCCAAATGGCACATAGAGATTTTTAATTATAAAAATTAATGGCTTCCCTTCGTGAATATAATTCCAAGTCATGATATTAACATTTAATTCTTGATAAAAATTTCGGTTTTGAAAAATTTACTTGATGTATCATGACTTGTTTTCAAAAGCTTATTTAACCCTTGTGCATAGGCACCAAAATCAGTATTTATCTCATCAGGTAACGGTATGACAAACATATCCCCCACGGGCTGTTCTGTATCGATTTTTTTATCATCATTGTCCTCATCTGATTTCAAATCATTGGGATAGATTACATTGAAAGAAAATAGATCATTAAAGTATAAAACGTTTTGTTCCTCTCCATCACATTCGGACAATGATGTTTCATCTTTTAAATTAAATTCATCGATATGTTGAGGATTTATAGAAGGTTCAGTTAAGAAATCTAATTTAGGCATTAGAGCATCATTGTAGACAATGGCTAGAAATTCATTCTCAAAATCTTTAAGGTAGTCTAAATCATTAAAATAAATGACCGTAGGCTCGGGTGACGGAAACGAAGGCATATTGACTTTATCATTATCATTCTCTGAATCAGTTTTTAAATCATCGACAGAAATTATTTTATAAGAAAATGAATTTTTGTCAAAAATTACCGTGTAATCTTCATCGTCGGATTCGTCAAACGATATTCTAAAGTCAATTTTATTGTCGTTAAGAGGACTTACCATGGGTTCACACGAGATTGCTACCTCATGCGTTAACGTGTCATTAAAGACTATAGCTGGGAATTCGGTTTCAACAGATCTGAGGTCGTGAACGTCATCGTCATACCAATTCTACTATATCAACGAGCAATTTCCAGTTATAAACACCGTACCATGCCACAACTATTCTTCCTCAAGCCTGATATACTCTTCCATAGTAATGTTGGGGTCGTCCATTTTTACTTGTACTAAATTTGCTAGGAAAGAAAACTGTCAAATAGCTTAATACGCCATATTACACAAACACAACATGCACACAAACAATAATATCTACACTAATCTAAATTACACTAATTAATCTAAATTATACTAATCCTAGGGGTTAAGTTAATCTAATGTTAAAAACCAAAATATTAAATAAAAATCAAGATTAAAATTTAACTCCCCGGAAGCGGCGCCAAAAACTTGATTGTGTCATCATGTAAGCGTTATTTATGTTTTCAAGTTTTAAATTTATATTTTGCCGAATTTACCGAAAACAACACTTTAACGAGCAGTGTACCCGATTAGATGGAGTTTCGTGGTAAGTAGGGTGTCGATCACTAAGAGCGAGAACTAATCTTTTAATTTACTAATAATTTAGTTATCTAAACTAAGTTAATTTAAACTATGTTAATTCTATTCTATGTTAAACCTATGCTAAACCTATGTTAGTCGTAATTCTAACGGATAAGGGGGTCTTTGAGTCTGAGAGACTAGCACGGGTTTTGTGGTAACTTAGATCAATTTAAGACACAATAACACACGCAAGCGGACAGACAAAAGATAAAAGGGCGGTCTAGCCAAATATAAGAAAACTATATTAACCATGATTAATCTAATTAAAACGTTGGTTTGTTTATTTAGTGTTGTGGAAATCATAGAGAGAGGTGAATACATTTCCATTTAAAAACTTATAATATTTCGTATCAAATTATCCATCAAGTTAGATGCAATATGATAAGTGTGAATAGTACATCTATATCCACTAGAACATGTCATAGCAATATAAACACAATCACAATGTTAACTTCTATCCATGACACAATCATCATCCAAACAATATAAGCAACAATCAACACACATATAGATCTAATGCAAATATAAATGTAATACGATAAGGTAAATAAAGATGAAAAGCGAAAATTAAAAGAAAGTACAAACCGGACGCGATGATTTATAGTGGTTCGGTCATGAAGCACCTCTTCGCCCAACTCCACTCCCCGAGTACCCAACTTGAGAGTTACTTAACTAGTCAACAAGCTCCCCTTAGGCGGAGAAAAACCATACACAACTAAGCTTACACTGATTTCCGACACTAAGCTAAATGTCGAGTTCTAATCATAGCTAGAACCAATCTATCACAACTTATGTATTTTGAGGACTAAAATACTAACCGCACAACTTCACTTCACGACACAACTTCACTTCACCACACAACTTCACTTCACCGCACAACTTCACTTCACCACATAGCTTCACTTCACCGCACAACTTCACTTCACAACACAACTTCACTTCACCGCACAACTTCACTTCACCGCACAACTTCACTTCACTACACCTAGACACTAACACAATCACAACAATCTAACTTTTCTTTCTATGATCACCACGATCTAACTATACTTTTTATGATCATCATGATCTAACTATAATTTCTATGATCACCATGATCTAACAACTATACACACCATGATCACCACGATCTAACTATTACACAAGTTTGGAATACATGGACTCTATCTATACATTATGAATGTAAGACATGTCACAAATGCACTAACTAAACTACATAACTTCGTATCTTGATGATAATGAGAGTTCTTTTCTTGCACTTGGAGGAATAAGCTTGAATCACTTGGAAACAAATGCTTAAGATTAAATAATCAAAAGATTGTAGGTGATATATAAACTAATTTTAGACAAAAAAGAATGAGTGCAAAAGGTGTGAAAATCAGTGGGGGAATAGTCCAGTATTTATGGTCAAGATGGGGAGAGTTTTTGTCTGGCCGGCCCCCTTAATTCATGTGCCGACCCCCTTATCACTAAGGAGGCCGCCCAGGCCTGGACGCTCCCTTTTTTGTCTTTTCCAAGGGAGGTGTTTTCTGGAACACTTCTAGCCGTTTTTAGGTAGAAAATTTGAATTCAAAGTATTTATTTTGATTAAAACATTTTTTTTAAATACAAAAATGTTTTGTATAAGTTTTAAAAAATGTTTGTTACATTTTATAAAAATCTGAGGTTTGAGAAAAATAAAAATTCCTTTGATCATAAAATAAATTAAGCATTTATTTATTCATACCTTAAGTGATTTACGTCGGGTGCAAACTTCGTTGAAGCAGACTTGAGACGTCGAGAGATGTTGTCGTATGAATGCATTGATGATTTGTGATCACGAGTAACTTAAGCACTTTACGTTATGTGTTATAAGTTACATGTTTGTCATCACCAAAACATGAAGAGAATGTATAGATTAAATATCGTAATATTTCTACCAACAATCTCCCCCTTTTTGATGATGACAAAATATGTAAACTTATAACATATAGTAAAATGTATAAGTTACTTGTTTACACTTCTTCTCCCCCTTTTGTCGAAACCAAAAGGTGGACACTCCAAGCAATCCATTCCATTAGATGAGACTTTTACTAAACTTTAATTGTTGAACCAAAGAGGCGAGCTTGCATCATCCCAAGTGATGCCCTCCTATGACACTTGCATCCCATTGTATATTGACTCAAGCAAATCCATGGATCAAATTTATTGCAAATTCTTAACCTACATCAAGGGTTAGTTTTGTGCAACAAGATATATATATATATATATAGGCTCCGGTTCTGTTGAGAAGGTTTTTATTTTGAGAAGATTGAGAAATCTACGTTTGAGCAAATTGATTCATATTTTTTGATTTGATTCACAAGTAAACATCATTTAATAGTGAATCAAAGCTATAAATCATAAATTTGATTCACAAATCATTGCTAAAATTGAGTTATGGTAATGATTCCTTAAATTTGTATAGAAGATTCAGTATTTTACTTATATTGCAAAAACAAGAGATTTTTTAACATTGATTCGAATTTTTTTTACACATTTTGAATTATAATCACATTAAAATGAGTTTTACGCTTGAAAAACTTGAATCAAAGTTAAAAATCTATCATTTTTGAAAACATTCTCAATCTTCTCAAAATAAAAACCTTCTCAATCGATCCGGATTCTATATATAATATATTTTATATAATATATATTATATATATATATATATATATATATATATATATATATATATATATATTTATATATATATATTATATTATGTTTTTATTTTGAGAAGGTTTTTATTTTGAAAATATTGAGAAATCTACGTTTGAGCAAATTGATTTATATTTTTTGATTTGATTAATAAGTAAACATCATTTAATATTGAATCAAAGCTATAAATCACAAATTTGATTCACAAATCATTGCTAAAATCGAGTTATGGTAATGATTCCTTAAATTTGTATAGAAGATTTAGTATTTTACTTATATTGCAAAAACGAGAGATTTTTTAACATTGATTCGAATTTTTTTACACATTTTGAATTATAATCACATTAAAATGAGTTTTACGCTTGAAAAACATGAATCAAAGTTAAAAATCTATCATTTTTGAAAATCTTCTCAAAATAAAAATCTTCTCAATCGATCCGGATTATATATATATATATATATATATACACACACACACACACACACACACACACACTAACCTCAAGGCCCGCCCGATGGGCGGCTAGCTTTATACATTTTTTAAAATAAAAAAATATTAGTAAAATGGTTAATATATATAA
>BQNB010007297.1:23221-94040 GCA_026074375.1 Tanacetum coccineum | reverse complement strand
TTAATGTGTTGGGGTATATAAGTAACTTTTCCTCTTTGGAAAAGTTAGTTGATCATTCTAATATTATTTCATTTTCCATCTTCTCTCATTCTCTCTCAATTCTCTCTCATCTTTCTCTCTCTAAAAGATCAACTCTCTCTCTCTCTAATTTCTAGTTTGATTCGTGTATGATATATGTTATGAAGTGATTACGGGATCCTACATTGATCTTCTTGCTCGGCTTCGCACAACAGAGTTGTTACATTCAAGGAGTAAGTACCACTACACCTAACTTTAAGTCATGGGTAGCTTAGTGTTCTATACCAATCCTTGACGATCAAAATATATATATACATCACATAACAATACAGCTAATTAAGTCGAGGCAACAACGCACATTCCTTAAGCAACTTATCTAAGCTCAAATTCTCATTCATTTTGACTCAAGGTTGTGGCTACTTCGATTGCTTCTCCAGAATGGTAACGGATGTCGCCATCAAATTTTACTAGAGTTTCAATCGTTCGCTCCTCTATACGCATTTCAAGTCTCTTTGTCAAAGAGTAAGAGATACTACACTCAACTTTGAGTCAGGTGTCGCGTAGCTCTCTATACATGTCCCCGGCGATCA
Organism: Tanacetum coccineum; assembly: GCA_026074375.1. Lineage (NCBI taxonomy): Eukaryota > Viridiplantae > Streptophyta > Magnoliopsida > Asterales > Asteraceae > Tanacetum > Tanacetum coccineum. The sequence goes on along the minus strand of BQNB010007297.1, from coordinate 93,432 downwards.
AGATACACTCGTTAAACAACATTACTACTACTTTCTATTTTGGGGAAAGAAGTCCTCTTCACGACCATCAGTTGCTATAACCAAGGCAATACACAAACCACCGATCTATTTTGCAACGACCTAAATCTCGCTCTTATCTAGACACGCTCATTCCGAACAATACCATTGACATTTCTCTACGGAACGACTCGGTCACAATGACTAACATGAGACTCTCTCCATGTAGTCAAATAAGATTACTTGCATTAGGGTTCAAAATTTAGGGCAAAACATTTTTCTCTTTCAAAGAGTCCAACTCGATTATTTATCCAAAAATTTTGACATTTTTAAGGGTGACGATAAATCTGATCAAAATTTTCTTCCAAAAGGTTAAATAAAAGTGGAATTCTAATTTGAAAATCACCATCATTTATAAAAATATCATTTTAGTTGGGGTTGCATAAATATTTTCAAATGATTTAAAATTGGCACAATTTATAGAATAACATTTAAAAAAATTGATAAGCGTTTAAAATGATTCATGGGTCAAAATCATTGATTTATAAAATGTCATCATGTTGATTTAGAGTTAAAGATCATAACAAGTATAAGGAATATCCAAACTAGGATAAGGGTAAACAAAGAAGATACACGCGCATAAGAGTGCTAGCGGGAACCGCTACACTTTCCCAAAAATACGAATCATATCGAAACAAGATGAAATCCAGGGTGACAATGGCATCCTAGCCCAAACCACCCATGCTACTAGAGCATCACATACATAGCTCTCATAGTCCTCTAAACCAAAACCATGACCAAAGAATGCACAATCACAACACTGGTGATAAGATAAAAAAATTGAGGTAACATAGTCCTCAAACCAATAAACCTTTAGCTTCTTGATGATTTTCTGGATTTTACCTCCTCATCACTTTTAACGCATCTCCTAAACCGTGAGTCCACAAAGGTCAAAACAATCTTTCAAATCTAAGTTTGTTTAATACTTAGAACTTCCAGTTTTACACATCTAGGGGTTGTGTTATCCCAAGACTTAACCTATTTCTCAACAATAAGCCATACCAAAAAGCAATAAGCTTGAAAGAGAGAAAAGAAAAATGGAAGATTTATTAGAGAGAGAAAGTAAAGAGTGGAAGATTACACACACACACACAAGTGTAAGAAAGGGTAACCAACACCCTCTCCATGTATGAAGAGGGTCCTATTTATACCCTTAACCCACTAAGTGGTGTATGGGCTTTTAACTTGGGCTGGGCTTTGCTTATCTTGGGCTTTGAGCCCTAAATACGGACAATATTAGATTACAATCCAAGCCCGTTGAACCCGACTAGCCTATTACTTAACAAGAATAATTATGACTAATAAGACCGACAACATTCTTGGGCTTATTACTCATTCAAATTCTTGTCTTAATTTTCAACTAGTTTTGCCGTTTCGGCGATAACTCACTCGTTGAATGTCAATATAACTCCACACGAATTCCTTCATGTACCAAGGATGTCTCTCTTCCTTCTAGTATAATTTCTCCAGGTCTTTGATATGTGAGAAATCACATATCCTTTCTATATCAAAAATGTCCCTAAAAATATAAAATTGTGCATAAAATGCTTGTATAGTGCTTGTTTTGTCTTTGTGATTGTGTAGGTACGGATGTTGCAAAAATCATAAGAAAACGGCCAAAACCGCACAAACACAAACACGAGAACGGATAGAGTACACAAGAGCCCGGAGATTTCTAAGCAAAAGGTCAATAAAGTCAACTCTTGGTCAACATTGGTCAACCACAAAAAGACAAAACCCTAAAAATACCAAATCAGTCTTTAATGTTAAATCAAATCTCACCAAAAGTTCCAAAAACCCTAACACCATTAGCCTTTTATTAATAAAGACTAATGATCGTTAGTCTTTTATAACAAATTGATATTTGCTAAATTGTATATTAAATCACCCGGGATTTTGCCAAATAAAAGCCAATAAAATGCCAAAAGAATAGAAAAAAGTGTGCTTTTGTGTCTAATTGTGCAGGAAAGGATAAAAAAACAGAAAGAAGCAAAAACAGTCAAAAACCGACAAGGAACGAAAGAGACAAGAACAAGAGTGAAGAAACAGCCAGAAATCAAAAGCCGGATCAGCCCGACACAGCAAGAAAGAAAGACAAAGACCCAAAATAAAGTCAAAGGACTGAAAGTGACAAGTCTTCAAAGTTTAGAGGCTCATTTGAAGTCATAAAGTTCAAAGGACTAAATTTGCAAAAGAGGAAAGTGCTTTATAAAAGAAGAAAAAGAAGAAGAAAACCACAAGGACTGATATTGCCAAATTGAAATTTGCTTTATAACTAGAAAAAGCGGGTGCAATCGCAGGGACGCAACTTTCCAAACATTCAAAACAGAAAAGGACGCGGTTTGTAACAACCTAACCGCCTAACCAATTTTCCCGCTTTTTTACACACAAACCCAATCCCGAATTTCCCACTCCCCCGCTCCTCTATAAATGCCCAAGCCTGCTCATACACCCTCCCCAATCATAAACGCCCACGTGGCATCCATTTATTGGCCAGGACATCTCACAAAACTCATCCAACGGCTAGATTTAAACAGAAAACGCGCTTTTATAACAAACCCCTAACCGCCCAACTACTTTTCCCGCCAACTCTCCCTAACAACCCAACTTCGCAAATTACCACACCCCGCTCCTCTATAAACACTCAAACCTGTTCACAATCCCTCCCCAATCATAAACGACCACGTGTCAATCCCTAATTGGAAGGAACACCTCACCAAGCCAATCCAACGGCCACAAATAAGCTAAAAAGGATCAAAGGCCACGATTTAATGGAAGTTTCAAGAAACTCTCCCTCCTCTTCCCCAATTCTCTATAAATAGAGCACATAGGTCTCATTTTTAGGTTGTTGATTTTGTTTTAAACTTTTACTTTGTAATTTCTCAAATTTTAAGCATTCTTCTTTCACTTTAAGCAAATAAGCTCTTAAGCTCTTGTATTCTCTTCTTTCAGCTTGTATTCAACAATTCTAGTTATATCAACTAAGTTTTCAAGTGATTGTGAATTTTGATTTCAATTTTAATCCGATTTCATCAAATAAGCTCTTAATAAGCTCAATTGAGCTTATTACTGTTCACAAGCTCAAAATTCAGTCAAATAGTGTTAATATTCATTACTTTACTAATTTTCATCAATTTGATTCAAATCATGGACACTTGAGTAGTTTTTGAGTTTATTTTGGAAGTTTAAGGAATAATAAGCTTCTTCACAGCTTATTGAGCTTAAAGCTGAGGTCTAGAGGCAAGGTGCCAATAGGTATAAGCTTTTAAAGCCACTCACTCAGATAGAGTGGCTTAAGTGTCTGAGACAACACAATTGCAGGTTTTACTTTCTCATTTTCAATATTAGCATTTATAGCTTATTACAATTTGCTTCTTCTTATGAACTCTATTGTCTATTCCTGTTTTATGTAGTTTAGTTAGGTTATAGATTTGTTAGTTTTAAACTGTTTTAGTTAAGAGCTCATCTAGGTTTCATTCTTACATTTCTGTCTTACTAAGTAGTATAGGCCTAGTAGAGTAAGTATCTTATTTTTCTTAATAAGCTATAGATTTTATAGCTTAAATAGCTTAAATAGGTTAGAATTAAGTAGAGTGGATATAAGGTTTTGTCAGCTTAAGCTTTTAAATAGAATTTGAATGCTGTTTTGTTTTGACAGTTTCAATAAGGTAGTGTTTGGTTTAAGCTTACTTTGACTCCTAAAGTCAACTTCTCTATGTCAAAATTGTTCACTCAGTTGTGTTAGGGTAGTATAGCAAGGTTTAAGCAGGTTTTAAAGGTTAAAGTTTAGTTTTACAAAGTTTGGAGTTCAAAATCTTTTGCCAGCACCAGGGCAGCTTTTAGGTGAATATTGGTTTCAATTTCTAGAGATTTAGAGCTTAATAGATTTCTATTATAGCAAAGATAGGAGTAGCAGTACCTAGTGAGTTTGTTTAGAGGGTTAGAACCTTAAAAGTTAGCCTGCATCTTTGTTCAATGCCAATTGCATCAGCAACCATTTACATCAGCAATAACTAGCACTTTTTCATTACATTTTTCTTTCTAAACCTGTTAATTCCTAGCTAATGTTTGTTTAGATATTTCTAGTGTATATCTTAAGCTACAATAAGCTGCTTTTGTTTTTCAGTTTCACCTAGAAATAAGCTTAAACCCTTAGTTTCTGTGACAGAATCTACATTGCTTATTTTGTAGCTTATTCTTTTGTTAAATTCCCAAAGTGTCTTTATTAATGTTGTAGAGAATAAGCTGCTTAACAACTTTGTAGTTTTAAGTTTTTGCTAATTCTCATTTTTTCAATAAGCAAAATAAGCTAGAATCGTAGGGTTTAATCTGTCATTTCTTAATAGTTCAAGGTTGCCCGTTTTCACTAGAGTGTAAATTTGCAAATATTAGCCCGCCTACCCTTTAGTTTCATTTCTTTCAGATTCTACCCTGTCTTTTTAGTAATAATAAAATAGTTTTATATTTTAGAAATTAGTTTTATTAAATTAGGGTTTATAGTTTAATAAATCAAATTAGGGTTCAATTAGTTAATAAAAATTAGGGCTTTTTGTTTCATTGATTTTCTGCACCATTTAAGTAGTTAAAAACCATTTTTCTATATTTTTCCAGTTAAATTTGTATTTTCTAGGAATTAAAATAGAATTTAGTCAATTTCTTTTTCTTAGAAAATTCATAAAAAATAGAAAAACATTTGAAAAATTAAAATTCTTTTTGAGATAATTTTCTTTTTAAATCTAGTATTTTTGAAAAATAAAAACAAAATTTTAGTGTTAATTTTTAGAAAAAGTTTATTTTTGATTAATTCATTAAACTTTAGAAATTCATAAAAAATTCAAAAATAGATAAAAAATTCCAATTCTTTTTCCTAAAATTTTCATTTTAAATTTGTGATTTTTAGGTATAAAATTTGTTAAAAGTTGTGCCTTAGATTTTAAATTTCAGTTTTAGCTCGCATTATTACGTTTTGTGCATTTAAATTTCGTGCTATTTCATTGTTTTTAGTTTGTTCTATTATATTGTGTAGTGTAATCACCAAATCTAAAAATCTTTTATCATTCTTAACTCGAATCCGAATTATTCCTAAATTCTCAATTCACGATTTCGTTGGGACACGACCCGAGGAAAAGTACTTCCCGGATAAAAATATACAAATTGTGTTTTCTTTAGTGAGATTTTTACCTTATATTTCTCTTGTTTGAGAAGTATTTTGGAAAGAATTCTTACGGGATTAATACTATAAGTATATTAAATTTGTTTTTCTACAACCAAATTTTGGCGCCGTTGCCGGGGAAGTCGTGAACGATTGTTGAAGAATATTCGTTGAAGTAAAGTTGAGAAGATCCTTTCCACCGGGAAAGTTATATTCTTGCTATATAAAAAAAAAAAATTCAAAAATATAAAAAGTATAAAAATTTTCTTTCTATTATAAATAAAAATAATAAAAAATTAATAAATCCAAAATATAAAAACATTTCCTTTAAAAAGAATCAACAATAATATAATACTCTAAAATGAGTATTATCATAATATCATCGCAACAAAAGATCAAAACACTCCCATTTTTGATATTCACTAGGTACGGCTCACCTCTAGTTGGCTTATTCATTAAAGAGAGTAGGCAGGCCGGGTCTTCGGATCGCCTCAAGGGACAAGGGTTATTCTAAAAGAGCCGCGCTCTTACCCTTTTCTCCGCTCTTCTTTGTGAGTTAGTCGGTTAGAGAGCTACCGTGACGTGAGTAGATCTTTTGGTTGAGTTCTTTCTCGATTTTTTTTTCATTCTTATTATTCCTCTCATTTGTTTAATTCTAATCTTTCTTTATCCTCTATAACGTTTAATTCTTATGGCGCTTAATCGTTCAAAATCCCGTTATGCAATCAAAGAGTGTTCAACTTGCGGAAGTTGGTACACTAAAGAGTGTTGTTCGATAGGAAATCTTAAAGACCAAATCATTGTTCCCGTGTCTGACTCTTCTCAGCATTGTGCGGTTTGTGGAACCCCGGTCGATGGTCCGTATTGTCATGGATGTACTCTTATACGTACGAAATTTGAAAAAGATTTGTTTGCATATTGTGTTGATAATGGAGTTTTCCAAAATTTTCAAGATACTCCCGAGTCATCCAATGACAATACCAACGTTGTTAATGCTCCACCAGAGCCAAGCGTTGTTGATCAAGACCCCGGTGTGAATATTTCACAAGATCCTCCACAAATCGATCATAATTGTTGTTATGAGTGCGGTAATTCATTAAATGGGATTTTTTTGTCAAAAATGCATTTGTGAATCTTGTGGAAAAGGTGCTCACTTCGGTTACAATTGTCCACCAAAAGATCCGATCATTTCTGAGCCGGAACCGTACCACAATCAAAATTTTGATTGTGTTCCACATGATTCACAAATTCTTCCACAACAATATCTTTGTTGTGAGAACTGTGGAGGATCTCATGAGACTTACCAATGTCAGCCGATGAACCAAGAGTATTTTTATCTCCATTTCTTCGGTTTCGACAATTTCAACCTTCCGCAGTTTTTCGATGTTTATCAGATCCTCGGTAGCAATTATGGAAATGATACATGACTCAAACGGATCATATAGAATCAATGCAAAACTCATTGGTGAAGTATGATCACATTCCTCATAAATGAGAAGAGCATCAAAGTTTATTGCTTTCGAGGAGAAATTTTTGATATCAAACAAGTTGAAAAACCCCCCCCCCCCCCCCCCCCCCCCCCCCCCCCCCCCCCCCCCCCCCCCCCCCCCCCCCCCCCCCCCCCCCCCCCCCCCCCCCCCCAAAACCCCCCAAACTAACCAAAACAAACCACACCCCCCCCCAAACCCAAAACAACAAAAAAAAAAACCAAAAAAAAAAAAAAAAAAAAAACCCCCAATACCCCACCCCCCCCCCCCCCCCCCCCCCCCCCCCCCTTCCCATATATTCTCCCCCCCCCCCCCCCCCCCCCCCCCCCCCCCCCCCCCCCCCCCCCCCCCCCCCCCATTTTGGACGGAGGAGCAATTTCAACCTGAGTATTTGCAAGAATTGTTGCAAAGTCTTCTTGAGGATTTACAAATTCTTAATGAAATCCAACCACTCAAACAAGAAACTTTTAACCAAATTCAGAAAGATCAAGAAGAGAAGAGTATTGTGGAATTGCTTGCTGAGGAGAGATTTCAAAAAGATAATCAAGTTTTAAATGAAAGTCAATCTTCTCAAGAAATGAGAATCCAAGATTTGGAGTTTCAAAAGCAACAATGTTTAGAAGAAATGAAAGAATGGATGAATGAGTTAGGAATAAGAGAATATAGAAAAGAGGAGATCCATATTGATTATAGGAGGAAATGTGAAGATAAGATTTATGAGCTTAAGGATAGATTCAATAGTCTAAGCATTGAAATTGGGAAAATCACACAAGAAGCAAAAGAACTTAGAGAATCTGAAGCTAGAGTTCAAAGTCGGAAGATTTTCATTGACGATGATGACGATGATTTAGGATTTTATGCAGTTCATCCGAATACGATTCACATTCCCGTTTCGCAAAACGTAGAGCCTAAGGATTCATTCATAATGGGAGACGAGCATATCAACATTACTCCGGAAACGGAGGCGATTAGTGTTGAGACCCTTGTTTCAAACCCAAGTGAGTCCGATGACTTTAGTTTGGGGGAGTGTAATTTGTTCGACATTGAGGATTCCTTTTACGAGAAGTCCACAAGTAGACTTGCTCATCTTGCTCCACTTTCTCCGGAAATCGTTGAAGTTTGTGTCGATGACGATTATGATGACGATTTTTATGATTGTGTTGATATTGAGGAGGACGGAGGAGAGATTGATCTCGACATTTCTAAGATCGTTGACATTCCTCTTCGGGAGAAATTAGTCGAAAGTTATCTTTTAATTGAAAAGATTAACACTTTTAATCTCTCTCCTCCTATTCCGATTTCTCCTCCTATTCCGATTTCTCCTACAATTTGCCCCTCCTCTACTATCCCCGTTGTGGATATTGATTTGTCTTTAGAGGAGGCGGATTTGCTTAGTTTTTCGGATAACTCGATAACACGGGGTATCGAGAGTGACCGTGATTCAGGGGAGGACACTACGTCCATTGATGATTTACCCCTTGATGACTCGATGATTTTTCCCGAGTACGAGTCATTTACTTTTGATGATGAGCCCGTGATGGCTGAGGTTAATGTTTTTGATGAAATTAACACTAGTGAACTTTCTTACCCGGGTATAGGTGAAAATGATGTTTTAGATGAAGAGGAAGATACCTTCACATTTACTACCCGAACATTTTTACCATTTGTCACCTATCCTGAGGTTTTACCCGTATCTTACTCCACGGGGAGTGAAGATAAAGTTTTTAATCCGGGTATTTTTGATAATGATGCTTTTAAGGATAAGAGTTCAAAAGAGTTAGCACCATCTAAAGCTCTTTTGACTCTTAAGATTTTTGACCCACCCCACCCACCCTTAATGAACTTTAATGTTACTAAAGCATTTTTCGGGTTCTCATTTTCAATCTTGAAAATCTTTTCTAAAAAGTTTGTTGAACCCGGAATCAAAAATGTTTTGGTATATCTTTCATCCTTAGTTTGGGGAGGTTTCCACCTTTTGGATTTTCTTCACTATTGCTATTACCCACCATAAGAACCTAGTTTGGGGAAAGAGTCAAGCGAAGGGGACTCTATAATAAACAAGCGCTTCGTGGGAGGCACCCCATGCTTATCCTTTTATTTTCTTTTCATTTTCTATTTTCTTTGCTTCCCCAAGGACAAATCAATTCGGGGGCGAGTATAGCTTGTACTCGGTTAACAAAAACTAAGCCGTTTTAGAGATGTCTTTTGAGCTATCAATGTAAAGAAGAGAGGAATCTTGTTCTTTTTCGTCTCTTGTTGGTTGTTTGTGATTTTTGTCTAGGTTTTCCGGATGTTGGAAGCTTCATGGTTCAAAAATTGTGGAAGGACAAAGCAATTCCTACAATTTCCATCGATGGTCTCCAATCTTCTCTTCATAATTTGGGAAATCTCTTATCCTTGTTCTTTATCGAACTAACATCTATTCTTTTGGCATGTCCAAAGAATCTTTGTTAAAGATTCCTTTTGACCCGTCTTTTTAAACTTTGAGGACAAAGTTTCATTTTAGTTTGGGGAAGGATATCTTCGATATTGACTTGCATTTCACGCAACCTTGTTTGAATCTTTTTGAATTGCCTTTTTGAGAAAAAGTGAGAAATTTTAAATTTTTGCTTACAAGAAAAGCTCAAAAGAAGCTTAAGTTTGGAAAAAACACCTCTTTTTGGTGTCAGTGGTGAGAAATAGGAGTTAATTTGACTTGACCAGGAGTAAAAAGGCCATAGCTAGTTCTTTACCTTACTCTTTTGTAGGCCAAGCTTTCACGAATCTATTGCTTTGGATTTTGATATGTAAAGAACAAGAAATGATGTAGTTAAATATAAGTTATTTTGTTTAAGCAAGGTTTATTATGGAAAACCCATAAACTTATATGAATGAGTTGTGTCTTTTTACTCCCACAGCTCTTAACACACCTAATCATATCGTGCTCTTTTTTATTCCGCTATGTCAACCAATGTCTTTAGAAAAAGTCTTACATTTTAAAAAACGAATTCATTTTAATATGTAAGTAAGATTTTTGGTTTAATTTTATTAAGTTGGCTTTTTAAAATGAAAATTTTCCATTCATCAAAAAGATAATTATAAAAAGAATGCCAATGAAGCATTTCTAATGCAAAAGCATTATTTTTCGTGCCAATGAAGCATTCGAAAAAATAGAATAACAAAAGCTATATGTAGTTTTTAATCGTTGGCGTATCCATGTTGAGAGAAAGACTCGGATGGGTCGCAACTAAGGATTAAAATATGTCTTAGGATCAAGGTTCGTAGGCATTCATCACTAGGAGGAGCGCGCCGAGGTGATGATTGCAATAAGGGACTTTGGATTTAGGCTTTGTAGGAAAAGGTGTTGTCGCGATAACCCACAAACGTTAGCAGCGGAGTGGGGGTTCGAACTAAGAACACCGGTTGTTGTTGCGATATCCTATTTGGGAGAAAGGCCTAAGTAGGGGTTCGAACTAAGAACAACATTCCTATTGCAAAAAGAAAATAATTATAGTACATGAAAATAAAAAGAATGGTTAAAAATTTCATTTCTTATCAATTTATAAGTTTTTGTTTCCAATATCTTTTACGCTTTGGTCGAGGTTATCCTATGTTATTAAATTTGAGCTTACAAGGCTTATTTGTATAAAGCTTAGATGAATTTCAAACTATGAAGATAAATTGATTCTAATGTTGAGTTAAAAAGAGTGCACACATCTTAATCATGAATTTATTCGGAGTGAAAAGTTCACAAGTTGTAAGTATAAGAGCTTAATCATTTGGACTTATATTGACAATGATCTTGTTTATTAGCTTTGCTTAGTCTAGTGAAAAGTCAAGGATGACGAATTTTCCTCTTTTGTGCTCTATTAATCGGGAGTAGCCTATTTCGATGAGCCTAAAAGTTGCAAACTTGCAATGATTGCCATTAACGTGTTTCCAAGAGATTAAATGTTGAGAAAAAGTGAAAGTGATGTTTAAAAGGTGATTATAAAAGGTCTAAACAAGGGCATTGGAAAATTCTTAGTTTAACAAAGTGTACACTTCATACATTGCGTGAGGGACGGCTATCCTTTAGTTTGGGAATTTTGATATATTGCTTATTTATAAATTATTTGCCCGGGATTTTGCCAAATCAAAAAGCATTAAAATGCCAAAAGATAGATAATGTGTGCTTTTGTGTCCAATTATGCTGGAGAAGGTATTGGAAAGACAAAAAGAAGCCAAAAACGATCAAAATCAAGAAAGGGAAAAAGACAAGGGTCAGAGCAAGAGTCGAGAAAATCAGCCAGAGATCACAGCCGGATCAACCCGACACAGTCAAAGATAGCAATAAAGAAAGTCAAAGATCCAGGATAAAGTCAAAGGACCATTAGTGACAAGTTCTCAAAGATTCAAGGGCTTATTTGAAGTTTTAGAGATCAAAGGGCCAAGTTTGCCAAGAGAAGAAAGTGTGGTTAATGAAGAAAGCTAGAGAGAAAGAAAAGACAAGGGCTAAACTTGTGAATCTCAAACTTGTTTATAACTACACTTGGGCGGGTGAAACGCAGGGGCTCAAAGTGGCAACTCTCCAAACTTTCAAACAAACAGCCCCGCTTTTGTCGCAACAGTCCTAACCACCTTCAACAACTTTTCCCGCCCAATTCATATAAACCCAACTTCGTGAAATCCACACCCCCCGCTCCTTTATAAGCCTTCAAACCTGCTCATACACTTGCTCCAATCCCAAACAACCACGTGTAAACATCTCATTGGCCAGGACACCTCATTGATCTCATCCAACGGCCACAATCAAATTAAAATGATCAACGATCGAGATTTAAAGGAAGATTCAGGAAACTTTTCCCTCCTCTTCACCTCTCCTCTATAAATAGCACACTTAGGTCTCACTTTTAGTGGTTGTTCTTCTGTTTTTAATTTTTCAAGTTGTATTACCTTCAAATTTAAGCAATTTTTCTTTCAAGCTTTTTAACATCAGCTTATAAGCTGTATGTACTCTATATTTTCCAGATTGTACTTCTCTATTTGTGCAATACAATTTAGTTTACCACATTTCATAATCTTATGTTTTTTAAATTCACGCCGATTTATAAATAAGCTCTTAATAGCTTAATTGAGAATATTACTGTTCAAAAGCTCAAAAGCTGGTTAAATTCTGTTTTCAGTCATTCCTTTACTTTCTTTAAATCTTTTATCAAGTCATGTCCTTGAGTTTAATTGTGTTCTTATGGAAGCACAAGGGTAATATGATCTATTAGCTTATTGAGCTAATAGCTCTGGGTATTAGAGGCTTGGGAGCCATTTAGGAAAAAAAAAAAAATTTTAAATTTTATATTTAAAAAATTTATGATTCAAATTGGGCTAGCCACCTCATTTCCACAGGAGTGGCTAAGTGCTGAGACTTCACAATATTCAGGTTTTACTTCTTCATTTACATTTTAGCATTTAGAGCTTATTTCAAATTACTTATTCATATGAGATCTAATGTCTAATACTGTTTCAGTTAGTTAAGTCAGCTTATAAAATTGTTAGTTTAAAGCTAGTTTAGTTTAAAACCAAGCTTGAATGTACTTTTTCAATTTCTGTCATAAGTGAGTGTGATAAGCCTAAGAGAGTAAGTGCTTATTTCTTATTAATAAGCTAGGTCTTTTAGAGCTCACTTGGCTTAAGTAGGTTTATTACAGTAAGTTTAGATAAAAGGTTTAAATAGTTTGAGCTTTGAAATAGTTTTTAGTTTGCTTAAAAGTTTGACAGATAGTTTAAGGCAGTGTTTGGAATTGGCTTAAGTTGACTCTTTAAGTCAACTTTATTATATCATAGCTACTCATTTAGTTGTGTTAGGTTAGTAAACCAAGTTTAGACCAGCTTTTAAGAATTAGATTGATAAATTCAATAGTTTAGAGTTTAAAAATTCATTCTCAGCACCAGGGTAAATTTCAGTTGAGAAAAGTTTAGATTTTAGGAACTTAAAAGGAACTTATAGTTCAAAGTTTGGCTGTGTTCACTTAGTGCATTTAGTGTAGTATTAGTTTGAAAATTCTAGCCTGCATCTTTGTGCAAAGCCAATTGCATCAGCAACTAAATACTTCAGCAACAGCATATCAGTTTAAGTGTTGGCTTATTTCCTTTTTGAATTCTTCATTTCTATAAGAACTTTTGGAAATCCTTTTATCTAGTTTTGATTAATAAGCATAGAATAGCTTAGTTATAAAAGTACAGCTTATAAAGTTTAGTAAAAAGCTTTCTAGCCTATTTGAAAAAGCTAAAAAACTGTTTCACTATAAACTTACACTTTTTCATCTTCATTTTCTTTCTAAATTTGTTCAACTTAGGGTGATTTTAGTTTAAAAACCTCTAGTATACATCTTTAGTCTTAATGAGCATCTTTTAGTTTCAGCTTTCATCAAGAAATAAGCTCACAATAAGCCATAGTCCAAAAATCTTGTCAAATAGCTACTTTCTGTAAACAGGATCTTTCAGCTTATTTTTCAGCTTATTCTTTTGTCAAAAGTTCAAAGTGTCTTTATTAAAGTTGTTAAAAATAAGCTGTTTAACAACTTTGTAGTTTTGAGTTTTTGCTAAATTTCACTTTTTCATTAAGCAAATTAAGCTGATATCGCGGGGTCTATTTGGTACTTTTCTTAAAGTTTAGGGTTGGCCGTTTTCTCTGTAGTGTAAATTTTCTATAGTTCGCCCGCCTACCCTGTTCTTTCCTTTATTACCATTTCTACCCTGTCTTTTCTAGAAAAATAATTAGATTTAATATTTTTCAAAATAGTTTTATAAAATTAGGGTTCTTAGTTTAATCAATCAAATTAGGGTTTAATTAGCTTTTAAAATTTAGGGCTTTTCATACCAGTAAATTTCTGCACCTTTTTAGTTTATAAAAGCCATTTTTCTATAATTTTCTCATTAAAGTTGTATTTTCTAGAAATTTAAATAGAATTTAGATAATTACTTTTTCTTATAAAATTCATAAAAAATAGAAAAATAGTTGAAAATTTTTGATTCTTTTTGCAATAATTTTCATTTTAAATTTAGTATTTTTGAAAAATAAAAGAAAAATTTTTTGATGTTAATTTTTAGAAAAAGAATTATTTTTGATAAAATCATTAAATTTTAGCAAATCATTAATAAACTCCAAAATACATAAAAAATTCTAATCTTTTCCTAAAATTTTTCATTCTTAAAATTTGTGATTTTTTAGTATAAAATTGTCAAAAGTTGTGCCTTAGTTTTTAAATTTAGTTTTAAGCTCGCGTTTATTACGTTTTGTGCATTTTAATTTTTGTGTTTTGATTGTTTTTATTCTTGACTATTACATTTGTAGTATAATCAACAATTCAAAAGTCTTTATCATTTCTAAGCTCGAATCCGAATTATTCTTAAATTCTCTATTCACGTTGTCGTTGGGACACGACCTAGGCTAAGTACTTCCCGGATAAAATATATACAACTTGTGTTTTATTTTGTGAGTTTCTACGTATTTTTCTCTTGGTTGAGAAGTTATTTTGGAAAGAAATTCTTCGGGTGATTAATCATATATCGTATTTAATTTGACTACACCAAGTTGCCTAAGGAAAAACTTGGACAAATGGTAATGGTCCGGGGGGACCAACGGGATTTCAATTTGCCAGAGAAAATCTTCAGTCTAGTAGTTGAAAAAGGAGAAACAACGAATCAACCAACGTGAAAACGCGGTTTTTGATCTTAGCATAGTGTATCCTCTTGGTTTTTTCTTTATAGATCAAAGAGTTTTCGTAGGCTTGATCACGAAGTTCATTTAGTTCATTCAGTTGAACTTTCCTGTGATTACCCGCAGTTTGAACATCAAAATTTGTATGCTTGAGAGCCCAGTAGGCTTTGTGCTCTAATTCGATCGGTAGATGACATGCCTTTCCATACACTAGCTTATATGGAGTACACCCGATGGGTGTTTTGTAAGCTGTGCGGAAGGCCCAAAGTGCATCATCTTGGTTTGTCGACCAGGAGGCACGATTTTCTCCAGGTTTCTTTCAAGAATACGCTTTAAACCACGATTTTGACACCTCAACTTGCCCACTTGTTTGTGGGTGATACGCGGTGGAGAGATGATGAGTGACTCCGTACTTAAGCATGACCTTTGTGAACTGGTCATTGCAAAAGTGAGTTCCGCGATCACTTATGATAGCTCGGGGTGCACCAAATCGAGAGAAGAGAGTTTTTAAAAATTTGCAAACAACTCGGGCATCATTGGTGGGGAGCGCTTTTGCTTCAAACAACATTTTGACAAATAGGCAACAGCCACGATCTATGTACTTGTTCCCTCTTGAAGACGGGTGACGGCCATTAAAAATCAATGCCCCAGATGTCAAAAGATTTCGCAAAACTTGGGATGGAGTTTTGTGGCATTCATAACGTTGCGTAATTTTTCCTTGACGTGACAAATGTTACAGAGGTGCCAAAGTCAGGGCATCTCTTGTGATGGTGGGCCAATAGAATCCTGAATCGAAGATTTTTCTGGTTGTGTAATTGGCACCATAGTGTCCCCAGTAGGTCCAACTGTGGAAAGCTTTGAGAAATGTTAAACTTCTTGCCCCGAAAACAATGTCGTATCA
This sequence comes from Tanacetum coccineum, assembly GCA_026074375.1. Classification (NCBI taxonomy): domain Eukaryota; kingdom Viridiplantae; phylum Streptophyta; class Magnoliopsida; order Asterales; family Asteraceae; genus Tanacetum; species Tanacetum coccineum. Next base: position 78,160 of record BQNB010007297.1, on the reverse strand, counting down.
CCTGATCTGATCAGATCTTTAACAGGAAAGGGATCAATCCCAGAAAAATAATGCTTGACATCCTTGAAGATTATTTTTTTGTTGGGATGTCATTCACTTGATAACGATTTCCCCGCATGGTAGTTTGCCAAAATCGGGCAAACCATGGGGTACTTTGATCTTGAAGAGCAATAGAACCAAGAGTTTCGAGAGGAAATGCTTCATTGATTTCTTTGTTCTCGAGTTTGTCTTGATGCGGATTTTCAAGTCTGGACAGATGATCGGCGGCGAGATTCTCAGCTCCTTTTTTGTCTCGAATTTCAATATCAAATTCTTGGAGCAATAAGATCCACCGCATGAGTCTTGCCTTAGCATCCTTTTTGGCAAAGAGATACTTGATGGCAGAATGGTCAGTATACACTATGCTTTTGGACATAACAAGATATGACCGAAATTTCTCAAAGGCATACACTACTGCAAGTAATTCCTTTTCAGTAGTAGTGTAATGAGTTTGAGCCTCGTTCATAGTCTTGCTAGCATAGTGTATAGGTTGGAAATGCTTGTTTTTTCTTTGCCCGAGGACTGCCCCAATTGCGAAGTCGCTAGCATCGCACATCAGTTCAAAGGGTAAGTCCCAGTCGGGAGCAATTAAGATCGGAGCCTCAGTCAATTTTCTTTTGAGTGTATTAAAGGAATCGATACACTCTTCAGAGAAGAAAAAGGGAGTCTCTTTTTCAAGCAAATGAGTCATAGGACGGGCAATTTTCGAGAAGTCCTGAATGAATCGTCGGTAAAAACCGGCGTGCCCAAGGAAACTACGGACACCTTTGACAGAAGTCGGATGAGGAGTTTTGCTATTTACTTTGACTTTAGTCTATCAACCTCAAGTCCCCGACTTAGAAATTTTGTGTCGAAGAAAACAAATGCCTTCCCTTTACCATAAATAGCTCTTTTCCCAGTTGAACGATAAATTGGTGTCTTCACACGCTTCAAACATCTTTTCTAAAAGGGTTAGGCATGTTTCCAACTCTCCCGAGTCCCCAAAGACGAAAAGTCATCCATAAATACTTACCAAGTTCTTTCAATCATTTCGTAGAAGATTGCCATTCATACATCTTTTGAACGTGCAGGAGCATTGCATAGCCAAAAGGCATGCGACGATAGGCAAGAAGTTCCGTTATGGGCATGTGAATGTTGTCTTTTCTTGTGATCTTTATGGGTCTATTGGGATCTGGAAAAATTATCCGAGAAAGCATCGAGGAAACAGTAGTATTAGTTTCTTGTGTCTTTCGGTGCATTTGGTCCATAAAAGTAATGGGAAGTGGTCTTTTCGAGTGCTTCAATAGTTTTCTGTAATCGAATTACTACTCGCCATCCCGTGACCAATCGGTAGGAATTAGTTCATCTCATCATTTGTGATGACATCATACTCTTTCTTTAGGTACACAGTGTACCGGGCTCACCCCAAGGGACTGTCAGAGATAGGGTAATCAATCCAGCGTCAAGGAGTTTTTCAACTCCTTTTGATAACATCGTAGATTTTTGGGATTACCCTTCTTCGACTTTGCAAAGATGGTTCATAGTCCTCATTCCATTAGAATTTTGTGGTACAAAATTCTGGGCTAAACAACCTTTTATAAAAATAAAAAAATTTAAAAATTGGGAAGTTTCCAAGCGATGGCTCGCTTGTGAGACTGAGACCTTCAGAAGGCTGCCTTTTCCTCAATCTTTTAAGTCTTTAGCAATTATGACAGGGCAACTTAGGTCACCATCTAAAAAATGCGGATCAAGATGGGGGTGGCAATCCTTGAGTTCAACCTCGGGAGGTTCATCAACGGAAGATTCAACGGTTTTAGCCTTCACAGAGTTTGAAGTTCTTTCTAACTCCTAAGCAAATATTGTTCTGATTTGGGAGGGGGGTGGTGGTTCACTGTTCAAAATTGCTTCTAGAAGCAGGATGTCCCCCTCAGGATCCTGATAAGTTGGATCAACTTCAGATGAAGTTGGATCATCTTCTAGAGCAAGAAACGAATCTGCTTCTTCAAATAAGAGAAAGTCACTGTCCCCGAAAGGAGTGAGAGTTGGAGAAGCAGTAGAAACAATAGGCTCAGAATATGGAGTGGGATTGCCACTCGCGATCACGTTTGAAAATCCTAGGACCTCTTGAGAATACTCATCACAAGCCATATCGATGACGTCGATTTTGTTGACCGTCATATGGTTGTAATCAGCTGTGTATTTTGAAGTTTGGTCCAGATTGAATGTGATGGCTTCCTTGCCAACACGAAGGGTAATCTCACCTTCATAAACATCTATCAAAGCATGACTGGTTTTTAAGAAACATCGCCCGAGAATTAAAGGTACTCGGGGGTCTGGTTCAAAATCAACAACTACGAAGTCAGCTGGAAATTGGAATTTTCCCACATTTACAAAGACATCTTCAGCGATACCGATCGGTTTAGTGATCGAACGGTCAGCTAGTTCTAGTGTCATGCAAGTCGGGGTCAATTCAGGAAGAGATAGATTGTTCCATATAGAATAAGGCATGAGATTAATGCTCGCACCAAGATCGGCCAATGCGTTGCATGTAGTAATCCCCGTAAATTCACATGGAATCAGAAATCGGCCAGGGTCTCCAAGTTTCTTTGGTAACTTGTTGAGGATGACCGCTGAACAGTTCTCATTCAAAGGAGTTCTTGCCAATTCGCTCAATTTTTCTTTGTTTCCAATTAAGGTTTTTAAAGTCGAAGCAAATTTAGGCATGAGCATCAAGGCATCGGTAAAGCTAATCTCGAAACTCAAATCTCTAAAGATTTCATAGAATTTCTCAATTTGGTCGTTAGCTTTTTCCTTGCGCGTTTCTCATTTCTAACTTGATGAAATGAATGATGCTTTAGGAACTGGAGTAACAACAGGAGCAACATTGGGCTCAGGATTTGGATTACGAGTCTGAATTTGAACAACAGGAGGTTGGACGTCTTCGGTGCTTCCGTTATTAGCAGGAGGCATCGTGTCCTTTGTCACCTCGGTGTCATGATTAACTGCTTTCGGTCCTTGGATGGTAACACCACTTCGGGTAGTGATACCTTTTAAATCTTCCTTTGGGTTGGTAACAGTGTTACCAGGAAGAGTTCCAGAACCGGAAGTAGAAGCTGTATTAGCAGTAACAAATTTTGAAAGCATGTCAGTCAAATTTGCCATTTGGGATTGCAGGTTTTGACCTTGGTTTTGCATGTTTCTCAACACTGCATCATTGGCTATGACATATCTTTCAAAATTTGTTTTTAACACACCGTGTGTCTGAGGAGCAGGTCCTTGATGAGCTACTGGTTGATTTACCTGAGGTCGATAAATCTGACCTTGGTTGAAATTGTTTCCTCTGTTTTGATTAAAGTTATTTCCTCGATTGAAATTGTTTTGACTATTTGCATGAGGAATCCTGAACCGGGAGGAAAAACCAGGAGGTCGATTTGATTTGAGGACCATCGGTGGTCGATAACAGAATTAAGTTGGTTGAAAATTGGCCGCAGCAGCTGGGACAAATACTCTCTGGATTATTGTTCATGGTTAATGTTTGCTATTAGTGGCTGGACAGTTTTGATAAAATGACCTCCCCACAAGTTACCACAACTTTGTTCAACCGCTTTTAGGGGCGGAGCTGGTGGTTTGTGTTTTTTCTTCGAGAAATTAATTGCCCGAAACCATGTCTTTGAGTTCAGCAACATCAGATGAGATTGCTGTGGGGTGGAGTGCTTGTATCAATTTTACTACAACAGCTTTCTTGTTTCTTGACTGACGTACCTTAGACTTGCTCTCGATAATTTTTTAAGAATTCTCGAGGGACATTTTGTCTAAGAAGTTACCACCGGTCAGCGAGTTCAATGAATATTGATCATTTGAGTTAGGGCATTTAATAGATGTATCGAGTTGGATGCAATTCTGAAAACCATGAGGAAGGGAATCCCTTAAAAAGATCCATTGAAACGATCCCAAGCCTCATAAAACGTCTCATCAAATTTTTGCTGAAATCTCGTGATTTCATTTCTGAGATTTGTCGTTCTAGGGGAGGGGACGAATTTGTAATAATTTCGAAACAAGATCATCCCATGTTTCAATCGACCGAGGGGGTTCTTTTTCTAGCCATATCCGGGCTGCCCCTTCGAGAGAAAACGGGAAAAGCATAAGTTTAACCGACGTATTTGGTACGTTCGGAATCTTCATTGTAGAAGTGATCTTGTTGAAATAACGGATGTGAGCATGTGGGTCTTCTTTATCGTGTCCAAAAAATTGCTTGTTTTGAACAAGATTCAGAAGACCATGCTTGATCTCAAAGTTATTCGCGGTGATTTCCGGAATAACTATCGCATCCTCGTAACCCTCGGTGGGTGCTTCGAGCAATTGCGCCATAGTACGATTATCGGCCATCGTAACTATGGGAGGATTATCAGGTTTCTCAAGATTGGATGATTCAACAGAAGGCTGACGGACAGTAGGTTCTGGAACTGAAATACGGACTTGAGACCGAGTGCGCATGCACAAAATGGAAATATAAAAAGAAAATTTACACTAATTTTTTTGGTTTTTCAATGATTTATTTCACAATTGGTTTTAACGGACAATGAGATAAGACAACTTAAACCAAATAATCTGCTTACTTCACGGTAGCTCTCAAAAAGATAAACGCACAGGTGAGCGGAGGAGTAGGAATAGCGCGAAGCTTATTTCTCCTTTCGGGTCGTAGTTCCTAGGAACAACCCTCCTTATACCCACTTTATAGTTTGTTTAACTTTTCAAGGTGAGCCGTACGTCGTAAGAGACACAAAAGGCAAGTTTTTAAATCTTTTGTTCGAGTTGGGAACCAACAAGTTCACCGGAACTTATTATGATAATACCTCAGTTGAGAATATTATATTTTGGTATTTTACCAATTTGTGAATTTTATTTCTTTTTTTTATGGACAATGTTTTTATGTTTTTGGTTTTTTCTTTGGTTTTTATCTGATAATTATACTAAAAGAAATGAAAAATATTTTTGTACTTTTTTTATATTTTTATAATAAAAGAAAATATTCACAGTTTCAAACACAATTGATCAAACGTAACGATAAACGGTTGCACAGCCTCCCCGGCAACGGCGCCAAAAATTGATTGGTGGTTTTCACACTATAAATATATATAATATATAATAAAATATAAAATATATAAATAAGTATAAAAATCAACTACTATCTATGTTCAAGGGTCGTTTATCCCCATCGAGGATGGAACTGGTTATTGCGATTACTACATTTGTACTTGGGATTTCTGGTCTATATTTTAAACCTAAATATAAAACAAAAAACCCTAAAAATAAAGAAAAAAATATTAAAAAATTTTTTTTAAAAAAAACTAAACACCTAACAACAAAACAGATACAATCGAAGATTTGAGTTTGAAGGAAGGAATTAGTTTGGGAAGTTGAAAAAGTCAAATTAGATAATAACGAACTAAAACGTTTAAGAAAAACCTAGAAATTATGAAATTAAACTAGAAAACGAGAGCCCGAATCCCGAACAAAAGGGGGAAAACCTAAAATCTTTAAAAATAAACCTACGAAGAAATTTTTGCTTCTAAACTACTCTAGGGATCAAATAACGAAGAATGAAAAAGACTAGGGAATGAAAACGGAGTTCGTTTGACCCAAAAACGAGTCAAAACAAAATCCCGTACCCGGACCCGTTCTTTAAAAAGTAAAAAGTTGTAAAAATGACCCTACGAAAATTTTTATATTTTTCCTACAAACTAGATGACAAAAGAAAATTTTCTAAAAAAGCAAAATATTTTTTTGATAATTTTTGTATTTTTTATGAATTAAATAAACTTTTAACTAAATTAAATTATAAAAAATATTAAATGTTCACGAAAAATTCTGAAAAAATTACAAAAAATACTAGATACTTTAATGGACCTACGAAAAATAAGAAACAAAAATAAGCTAAAGAAATAAGCCCCGAAATAAGCCAAACAGCTTATAGGCTTATTTGGCCAAAACCCCCTTATATATTAATGCCCTTGAGTCTTTAACGAAAAAGACCCAAGGGCGCAGTGGTAAGGTGTGTGTGTAAAAGGGATTGTATCGCTTGGTCCCGGGTTCGAGTCTTGCTCACCCGGGCCAAGTGTCTTTCCCTTTTTTTTTTTGAAAAACTTTGCAAAGCAAAGTTGTCAATAAGCACTTGCTTATTAACTTTAACAAAGGGACTTTATTGAAAAGCTCAAAGAATAAGCAGTTAAGGGCTTATTTTCACAGAAAATGACTTAACTAATTTTCAAACACTTAAAAGCTTAAAACAAAATCCTAATAAGCTAAGTATGAATAAAAAGGGCTAAATAAGCTAAACTAACTTTATTTTAGCTAAACTAACTAAATTAAGCAAAGTGGAACACCAATAAGCTGTTTAGCAGCTTATTGGTTTTCACAGGACACAACAGTAGCCAAGAGGCTACTTTGAGCTTATTTTTAAGCTACCAAATAAGAACTAAAATGAAAAAGCTAAGCTAATTTATAAACTAGAACTAGGATACATTCTAAAAATGCTTTTTATAACTATTTTGAACAGGAAATAAGCAGTGAAATAAGCTATATAAGCAGAAAGAAAAATAATCAGTCCCTACACCTAAGCCATGTGAAAACAGCCAAAAGGCAAGTTTGTGCTTAAAAATAAGCACACAAATGAGCTTCCTAAGGTCTGAAACTTTGAGGGCTTATTTAAGAGCTTATAGACTCTTAAAATAAGCCAAAAACTTGGGCTTAAGAACTCTTAATGGCTGAGAAAAATAAGCCTAAAGTCTCCCCTTTGCACCAGGGGAGCTTTAAGCTTAACTTGAGTAGCTTATTTGACAGCTTATTAAAAGCTGTCAAATAAGCTCAAATTGAAAAGTTAACTTAAAACAGATTAAGTACCCTAGCTTTTGGAGTTGTGCACCAATTTTTGGCTTTTGAAAACCATTTTAGAGTGCTGAATTTTGATAGTGAAAAAGGGAGTTGGATTTTTAAAAACTGTGACACTAAAAACCTTGGTGGTTTTTGACTCACAAAGTCAAAAGACCAAGGGCTGTGGCAGCTTGTTTTTAACACACAAAATACACACTTTTTGAACCTTTAACTCAAATTCACAAGTGCTTATCTCAATAAGCACTTGTGGTGTCTTTAAAAGTCTCACAGTTTCAAAAAAGGTTTATATATTTTTGAAAAACAATTTTCCAACTAAAAATGTTTTAAAAACAGCTTTAAAGTAGCTTAAAACTTGTGCTTAAACTGACTAAGTGACCCTAACCCAAAGTCAAAACCATTTTGACCCGTTTTTAGGCTTATGCCAAACACCCTTTAAGTCTAACTGTCCAATTAATTTTTTATCTAAAATCTATTTTTAAAGCTTAAACTGACAAAACCTTATATCTACTCCATTTTATACTAACCTATTTGAACTATTTAAACACTAAAAGTCCTAGCTTATTAAGAAAAATAAGCTAGTTTCTCAGCTAGCTTATTACACTAACTTGGCAGTTTTAAGTTATAAACTGAGATTGCACACATTTATTCAATGAAAACTTAAAACATATAAATAACAAGTCTAAACAAATGTGTTTGCAAAAATTTGAACAGGACTTAAAAGTAAATAAGCTAATGCCTTAAGCTAAAAATTAAGTTAAATGAAAATTGAGAAATGAAACCTTGGATTTTTGTTGTCTCAGAACCAAGCCACTCTTGTTGAGTGAGTGGCTTAAAACCCTGACCTAATGGCACCTTGCCTCTATTCCCTGAGCTAAAAGCTCAATAAGCTAATATTAGCTTATTTCTTCATAAGCTTCCAAAATCAACCTCAATTGAACATTTATGAATTAAATTCAACTGAAAACAATATTTAAGAGCTTTTAACAAATTTTAAACTGAGTTTGAGCTTATTAACAAGAATAAGCTCAAAGGAGCTTATTGAGAGCTTATTGAGTAAAATTAGCTTAAATTTTCATTAAAACTGAGAATTACAAGTGCATAAAAGAAATTAACTTAAAAACACTTTAAACTACTTTTAAGACTACACTAAAACGACATAAAAACTAACTATTAGCCACAATGGCTTTACAAAGCTATTTATAGGAAAATTCGACTATGCTTGTGTCTTCCTCTTGGTTTTGCTGTTGTGCTTGTTTGTAGACACACAAAAGGGTTGTGTTTGTTGTGTGAGTGGTTCATAGCCTCTAATCTTGGCCCTTCAATCTTTCTTGGGTCATCTTGGTCGTCGAAATAGGCCTTGGGAGGTGTGGGATTGCCAACTTGGCAATCTCACAGCTGGGAAAGTGAGTGGAGGAGGGGGAAGGTGTTTACCCATGGTGGGGGTGAAGGTTTACAGGGTAAAACGGGTTTGTAGACCCGTGAGTTGTGTTGGGAGGGAAAAACGAGCGGGAAAAACTGTTTGAGGTTATAACAGAGTGAAGGTTTGGGCACATGGCAAGTTTGGCCCTCCATGGTGTATGTGCTCCTTGCACAATTCGTCCTTGTGGTTATATAACTTTGGGGACTTGGCAAAACAAGTCCCCAAGAGTTATATAACTCTTTGCACCACCAGTCCTTGGTGTATACAAGTATTAGGACTTGACAGCTTAAGTCCTTGTAGTATAACTTTGGCAAATAGGCAGTTTGGCCCTTCTCTTCTTTTCTCCTCTTTTCTTCTTTAAATATAGGTTTAGGGATTTGGCAATTTCAACCCTTAAACTTATATTTCTTGATTTGATGACTTTTGGATTTGTCGGGGTTGACTTGGGTTGACTTTGACTTTGACCAGTTGACTTTTCTGTTGACTTTTTGACTTGATTGACTTTTCGGCTTCGATTTGGCTTTGTCTTTCACAGTCTTTTCCATTCCGAGTCCGGTTTTGTCGTTTTGGCTTTGTTTTTCGTCCTTTTCTTAGTTATCCGTTCCTGCACAACACAATTAGCAAAACAAGCATATATTTGGCATTTTAAGTCTGTTTTTGGTTATTTTAGCTCGTTTTTAAAGGTAAAAGGTATGTGTATTTAAGCACATACCAATTACCCTAACATAAAGATTAAATTCATACCCAGTACTTACATCTATTCCCAAACAATACCACTATAACTTTCAATTAAATCTCAGGACGAGATTTCTATAAAGGGTGGAGACTATAACAACCCAAGAATTTTCATCAAATACAAAACTTATTTTACTATTATCACAATTATGGGGAAATTTTTCGCTTTATTACATTTCTTGTATTGTTAATACCTCAGTATGCCATGTAACTTGCATAACTAAAGTAGACGAGCTCACGCAACCTATCTATGGCAATCCTATCTTCATATATGTCAAGAAAACATCATAACAAATGAATCGTGACTCAAAGCAACAATTTATTAAGACTTTGCAACTTGATTTTATAGAACTTCAAAATTTTTTTTTTTTTTTTTTTTTTTTTTTTTTTTTTTTTTTAAGTTCTTAAAGCTAGGAATGCGTTGTTAGTTTGAACATCCTTACGAGGCCTCGCTCTCATAGTAGATATCACAACCAACGTCGGTGTTCTTAGTTTGAAATCCCACCCCGTTGCTAGCGTAGTGCGATCACATAACAACTTCTTCCATAATATGTGCTATGGATAGTGTCTTAGTTTGAACCCTCACTAGACTTTTCTTCCAAGTGAGATATCACGACACACCAAGTCTCTAGAAGCAAGATGTACTTAGTTGAACCCAACCTCGTGGTTAGCGGAGTGGGATATCACGAACACATCATTACTTGCCTCACTATAATCAAATGTTATGCTTTATGGCTATTAAATCTTTTCAAACTTTTGTTTTTAAAGTATCAAGTCACAAATTGAAGCTTTTCTGAAAACTTCGATTTGACTTAGACCGATTGAATCGAACACGTTATGATTTAGGCGGAGTTAGAAGCTTATGGACGAAAAGAACACAAGTTATTCATATAAGTTTTTAGTACTGAATCTTGCTTGTCACATAAAATACTGTATATTTATCTCTTTCATTTCTACGTTTCTTCACTTATGAATTCAAAAGCAATTCGTGAAAGCTTTGGCCTAAAAGAACTAGTAGGGCTCAACACGCCGATCGAAGTCCAAAAATTTATTCTTACTATACCCAAAAGACAAAAACATTATTCTTTTTTTGAAAAAATTTTTTAATTTTTTTTCATTTTTTTGGTATTTTTGCAAAAATTGGTCGAGTATGGTTTTTTTTAAAACGGGATTGCATGATATACAACGAACTGCAGGCAAAAATCAATCGAAGATTCACCCCATATAGAAATATAACATCGTCCTCGATGTTTCAAAGGTAGGTTACTAAGTAAAATCTAAGGCCGTTTATGAAGTATGCCAAAAGATAAACGTTTGTCTGATAAGAATTTGGATACTGAATTCCCAAATGAAGCATGAGGTGTGAAGCTCGAGATAAATATGTCGATCGAGAGCCTTCACAATCCGGATACCTGGACATACAATACAAAGCACACAGAATATTGACAAAACACAGGTAATGGAAAATGCAACCCTTCTCACAACACAAACACTTATTTATTACATACTACGGATAAGCATGGGGTGCCTCCCACGAAGCGCCTTGTTTTTGTTAACCGAGTCACAAGCTCGACTCGACCCCGAATTCATTGGTCCTGGGGAAGCAAGTGGAAGGTAAAATCATCATCGGACTTTCATTCAAGCGGTTTGGATAAACATTGATTATGAAAGTTCCACTCCGATGAGATACATCCGGCATAAAAGAATGATAAATTGAGATGCCGGGATCAAAAATGATGTCTTCATTCCCACAGGAGAGAAGATATGGTGGAGCAACTGGATACGTGAGAAATGGAAGAAAAATCCATACAATATAAGCGAAGAGAGGTTCACTTAAAAGTATGAAATCTCGTAAACCAGGGCTGGGATGGGTGGGTAAAACATTAGGCACATGAACTCTTGGTTCTCTTGTTGGGAAAATATCATTCCACCACATCCATAGTAAGATTGCCCAGCTCGGGCTCAATCTTAAAGCAGAAATGATCATACTCCGGTGGAGATATGATGTGAGCAAGTTCATCGGCGAACTCCTCATGATTACGGTCACTCCTATCGGTAGGAGGAAATTGATCATTCGAAAGATCAAAAAATAAAGAATACATATTGAGAGAAAAAATCAACATGAGTAGTGGGTACTGCCACTACTCCTTTCTTTAAAATTGATCGTATCAATGTAGAAAGCTTTTAAAATCAGGGAGAGTAACTCAGAATGAGTAATGGACTGCCCACTACCAATCTCTTTTAGATTTAAAGCGGAAAGTTCGGAATTCCGGGAATTGAATTACAAAAGGTGTTAGGCCTCCTCCAAGAAAAGATTAGAAATGTGGAGGTTGACTTGTTCATAACACTTCGGAAGATGGAAGTGGGGATTATCTCTGTTATTGCATCGATCTTAAGCTCACTCCCCCAAACTCGATGTATTTGAATCTCCCCTCGATATCTGCGACTTTCCGAAAAGGATATCGTCTTTGATTGTTAAAAGAATATCTCATCAATCCTTCCACTTCCGGGTGACAATCTCCACTACCTCTTAAGCTGACGATCTCATAAGGGGAGGTGATGCATCGACATAATCGATATTCTCACCGTAGGGAGAATCGTCATCACTTGAAGTAGAATCATCGTTGGAATCGATGATAGTCTCAGAATGTTCTTTGAAAGCTTCAAGAGAGGTAGGATTGTTACAAAGAGGCACATCACACATTTTGTCGGGAATACTCTCGGACTCACTTGGGATTGGGACAAGGTTCTCAACACTAGCTTTATTGAATTGGTCCGATTCTGTTTCCGCGATTCGTTGTCAAGATGCTAGTCCCCCATACTTAGAGAGGTTATTGGGCTCCTCGAATTGGTAAACGGGTTGATTGCAATGGTGTTGTCTTCGTAATCCATAGTAGCAAATGGGAATCTTCCAAGATCGATCTTTAGCCGCTTGTTCTTCCGCGATTCGCTTTTCTTCTTCCTTCTTTTTTATGACTTGATCAACCAAATCACGTAAGGTTGTCATCTGTTCCATAAGCTTATTTTGAGAATTGAGAAGCTCATTTTGGGAATCGAAGATTGGATAATTGACGGTATATTGCGGGGGTTGAACTTGGTCAAAACCAAAAGAATTTGAATCATAGCAAGAATTTTGCTCCTGATAATAGTCTTCATTCGTTGGTTGACATTGGTAAGTTTCATGAGGACCCCCGCAATTTTCACAACAAAGATATTGTTGTGGAAAACTCGGTGAAGTTTGTGGAAAATAATCAAAGTTTTGATTGAAACATGGGTCCTGATTGTAGACAAACGGGACTTGAGGTGGACAATCGTAACCATAATGAGGATCGTTCCCACGTAACTCACAAGAGTATGGTACGTATTGTGGTTGTGGAGGATGGTTTGCAACATTTGGAGAATCGTTAGAAGAGTATGGAGTTGAAACATTGATTTGTGTTTCATTTCCAACTTTCCAATAAAAACAAACTCCATCGTATTCATTGCAACCACATCTTTGGCATGTGCCAAGAGGACATTTGTTGTTGCAAACTTTGCAAGTTTTGTAGGGCTCATCAATGGTTTGATTTTTGCATGGTTCCGGATTAGAGATAATCGGAACTTTCGGAGGACAATTATAACCAAAATGAGCACCTTTCCCACAAGACTTACATGTGCATTGTCGACAAAAGATTCCATCTAACGAGTCACCGCACTCGTGACAACAATGACAATGTGTGGAGGACTTGGTGAGGAGTTTTTACCGGGGTCCTGATTGACAACGATTGGCTCTCGAGGAGCATTAACAACGTTGGTATTGTCGTCGGATGACTCGGAAGTGTCTTGGAAGTCTTTGAAAAATTCATTTTCCACACAATTTGTAAACACAACCTCCCATAAATTCTTTTCGGTAACAAAGAAGACACCATCCTTGACCATACCGGCGGACCATCCACCGCGGGGTCCACACTTTGCCAGACCTTTGCTCAATTTTCTCGAGGGGGTTTATGAACAAGAATCTTGTCTTCAAGACTCCCTTTCGAACAACCACAGTTTGAAGTGTACAAAACTTCACAAGGACGAGATTCTTTAATCGCGTATTTTGGATTCAAAACGATGATCGAATGACGTCTATAAGAATTAAACATGAAGATGGATAAGAAAAGAATTAATTGATACGAAGAAGAAAAAGAAGGATTAATTTTGGGGTTTTCCATTAATCTCACAATTTATTTTGACGGCAAAAAATGATAAGGACAAACTTAAACCAAATAATTAACTTACTTCACGGTAGCTCTCAACAAAGGTAAACGCCACAGCGTGAGAGGAACATTCGTTGCGTTTTGACCAACAATCGTTGCGTTTTGACCAAGAAATCTTGTGTGATAACTTTTGAACCGTAAGTCCGTTTCAGGCCCGTGACCTCTCAAATCGAAGAGAAAAACGAGACAGATTTCTCGAGGCCCAAAACCCTCGTTTACTATGAGTTATTGATAGTTTTCATTTTTTTGGAATTTGTGTTGGACTTTAATTCGGACTAAAAGGACAATTACTCAACACAACAAACACAACCAATCAAACCAACAATCAACTTAATCATACTTGAAATGTCAATTAATTATTCATTCACGGTTTCTTCTTGATTTTGTAAAATCCCGCGAAAGATACGATTCTTTTCTCGGTTTTAATCAAAGATTTGTAAAATCCCGTGAACGTTAATTCATTTAAAACCACAATCAATCACTTCATAACACTTAAGATCCGATATCCATTTACAACAACATCATTCATAATGTCAAATTCAAATACCAATTTGCAAACTCAAACATCAAGTGTTCTTCAGAATGTCACAGTTTCTTCGTGTTCAAATTCTAACATTCAAGAGAAGACACAACTTTCAAGAAGTAGATGCATGCACAGTCTTAAAGAAATCAAGTCTCTATTTAAGTTTCTCTCAGAAACTTTACAAGATTATGGCACGATGCCTATCTTCAAGAGAACGTTCTCTCAAGACTTGGATTTACTAGAACAACATCTTACTAAAGATATACTTTCTAGGACTGATTGCACAACTACTTTGACTAATCTCAGAACAAAGTTTGAAAATGCTTTCAATTCAGAATTCGAAGAGCATATGAGAAAATATACAAGAAACAATGCTCAATCCTTCAATGATGCAATGGTCTGTACCATGGATTCCATTCGGAAATACATGCTTGAGATTATTCTTCATCAACAACGAACTCTACATTTGTTGAAACAAAAGACGTTGATGCAGACACAAGAAGATCATTCACATCAAACCCAAGCAGTGAATACCGATTCATTGAAAGTTGATTTAGTTGTCAAACAAAACTCTTGTTCTGAAAAAGAAGACAGTAATTCAGAGACTGCATCCAGCAAATCAGCAAAGGAATGCAACTTGAATTCTGAAACAAAAGATGTTCATGCAATCAAATACAAGATGTCAAAAGCGAAAGAAAGATGCATGGCATATTTTCGATCTCTTCATTCACACCTTCAAGTTCTTTCAAAAGATGACTTAAAAGGCACTCGCATCGAACATGGATTCAAACGGGCATTCATGTCAATCTTTGGTCAAGATGTTGATACTTTCACAAGTACAATGCTCCTCAACGTAGATCAACTACAAAACCAACTTGACAAAGATGGATTTCAAGAAGATGGATCAATGGCAGCCTTTTGGGTGGTAAACAACCAGTTCCAGACGTTCATCAATTCAAAATTTACATTGGATTATGACAGTCAAATGACAGATACGTACTTTGTTGAATACACTGGACTCGAGGTTCAACACTTCAGAGATACACTACTCCAACACCTGGGTAATGTTAAGAAGTCCGTTGCTGAAAGAACACGTCATGAACACGGTCATCAATGACAGTATGATAGAAGGGTGAATAAAAGACAGATGTAGATGCAAGAGAGTAAGATTGATACAAGAAAAGCAGTAAATGATGATTTGGTTATCACAGAAAGTAGTAGAACAGAATCAGAAGTGCAAGATGACAACAACAGGTCAGGGAATGATACACATGATGATGGTGCAGATATCAGACCTATTTATGACGAAGAGCCAATGGTGAGTACAATTTGAGCATGAATGTAAATATCTTTGCTATAGGAAAATAGCATACTGAGCAACTCTGATGAAATCATTTAATGAATGTAGGGATGACCAAATACCTGAACTAAACATGTTAAAAGTCCTATGCTCATTCATCACCTGATAACCAGACAACTGAATACCCAAAACAATCACTCGAGTCTGAAAATATTTCACTCAAAAAGACTGTTGCCTAATTTCAAAAAGATTTTTCAAGAATGGAAGCACATTGTATTGCTCTCGAATTTAAATATCAAAATCAAGCTTTAAAAATCAGGGCTAACATGGTCAAATTTTGAATGAAAACAAATAATAAAGCCAAAAAATTATAAAAGGAAATTGATTGTACTTGTAACAAGTATATCGATTTTAGAAATAGTGTGGCAATAATTACATAAGGGATAAATGAGACTTTAAAAAAAGCATTACAAGATTTGTTTGATTCTATTAAAATTACGAGATCTATAGGACTATAGAAATACAACCCCCCCCTTACCCCCCCCCCCCCCACCCCCCCCCCCCCCCCCCCCCCCCCCCCCCCAATCACCCCCCCCCAATCCCACCCCCCCCCCCCCACCCCCCCTCCCCCCCCCCCCCCCCCCCCCCCCACCCCCCGATTGCAGTATTTAAAAGCTCAGATTCAGGAATAAGGTTTTTTGCAATTGTAGCTTTTTAAAAATGAATTTAGAAAGTTAAAAGGAAACAGTGTAGATACTAAGTTTTCAACAACATCAGTCTTAGGGAAACCGGCTTTACAATCACTCAAAAACCAATCAGTTGTCAGACAACCAAATGCGTTTAAGTCTGAAAGACCTCAAAGTTCAAAACCACGGTTGCCTCCTAAGTTGATCGATGAAAAATGATTTGTCCAAACAAGTCACTCACATTTATTTTTTCCTAAGGGAAAGTGAATCTGCTTTGTTAAAAACCTAATTATATGGATTGAATCTAGCGGAATCTAGGAAAAGTTCTCAAAGAAAACATGCCAAGATTTAGTTTCAAATGACATGGGTTCATAATCATATCTAATGAAGCTTAGGAAAAGTCCACAAGAAAGAGAAATAGGGATCTCAAAATGTGTGCAAGCCTTTGCTTGATTTCAAAGCAACTACTGATGGTAGCAAACCAAATCCTAGTGAGTAACAATCAACATTCTGGGAAGTTTTCCTGTATATCAAAGAGTATTCGCGTTATGATAAAGGCTTGTGCATAAAGCAGATCACTCTAAGTGTTCTACTTCTTTTCTGATTCAAAATATTTCTTTCTGTTCTACACTGTCTTAATGCGTCTTTAATGCAAATCATTGATGCTTGTATAACAAAACTCCTGAAGGAAAGTAAAATTCCATGTGCTATGAGTCATCCCATATACCAGCCAGTGCCCAGATAGGTCCAATGGAAGTGTGTGACCTGTTGAGTGGGGTTAAAAGGAGCGGCGACTGGAAAGCCCAGGTGGGTGAACGGTGGTCGTAACTATAACGGTCCTAAGGTAGCAGAAAATCCTGTCGGTGTAAAGTTTTTGACCCGCACGAAAGGCGTAACGATCTGTCCCCGCCGACACTGTATCTCCCCCCAGGAGAGAGAATCGAGTGTGAAATAGAATGTTTGTGAAGATGTGGACTTCCAGAACCTCGGACAGAACATACCTATGAAGCTTCATGTTTCCCTGGAGATTTAGCTTTGGGTTAATATAACAAACCCGATAGAAAAAGATGAGTATACTCAGATACCTGAGTAGGGGTCAGATCTTTACTAGTACATAGGTTTTCTCACCATAAGACTTCGCTGTGTTTGAGGAAAACATCTCTGATCTGATCTTAGTGGAAAACCAGCGGTTTAAATTTTCAATTCTTTTGGTACTTAGGTGGATTCCTACAGGAAAGTTAATTCACTTCTTGTACAAGCCAAGGTTGACAGTGTGAACTCCCACATGGATCCAAATGTAGTTTATCCCTAATAATTTATATAAGCAATCAAACTCTGGTATTTAAGTGCAGGTACATAAATCAGTATTCTGATAGGAAAAAAGTCTTGATTTATGTGCAAGGTTACTTATGTAATGTCGAACAAGGGAATATCTTAGTGTAATGGTCCACCCACCACCCCCCACAACCCCCCTATACCCCCCATTGTTGTTCTGTCTGTTTGACATGTTTTGTTTTTGAAAAAAAGCTGATATCTCAGAAACCCCCCCCATTGTCAAAGTTGGATTCACAGATGATGATACAGAAAGTATGACGTTTGATCCAACAGATCAAAGACTACATTCCTAAATGTCAATATGACGTTTGAATAATATGGTTCTAGCCTGCACCACACATAAACAAAAGTTCTACAGCAGTAGGATAGTTATGACATCAATGTAGAGTTGGAAATGTCTATTCGGTCCTTTCTTCGATGGAATATTTCAATGGAGGAAGAAATCAAGTTGTTTCAAAATCTTTCGCTGTTACTACTGCTGATACATCTGATAAACGTCAAACAAACAACCAGATTCAACTTCATCTACTTCAACTCTAGCAACAACTGTCACTGCTGATGGAAACTTCAACGTGTAAATATTTTTTTATTTATACCACTTCCCAACCCCACCACCCCTACCCACCCACCCCCCGCACCAACCCCCCCCCCCCCCCCCCCCCCCACCCCCCCCCCCCACCCCCCCCCCCACCCACCCCCTCCCCCCCCCCCTCCCCCTTTTTAAAGAAAAATACAAAAAATATAAACCAACAAAAAGAAAATTTAAAATATAAAATCTATTAAAACAAAATATATAATCAATGTTTTTTCAAAATCACAAAAAAAATGTTCTAGACATGTTATTGGGAATCGATAACATTTTCTTACGTACCCTTGAATGTTGATTAACATCGACACGGAGCGTTTAAATAATGTTCGTATCAAGAGAGTTTACTAATGCTTTCAATAATTGTCTTTTCTTTATTTTTCTCAATGATCTTATGTACCAGCAGTGCATAATTCGGAACCGGGGAATGTAATAGGGGAGTGTTACGTTTCAGTGCGCTTACTCCTTTATATTAGGAAAAGAGGTCTTTTTCATGATTTTTTTTAAATCCGTTGAACATAATTTTTAAAAGAACTTTCAATGTCAAATTGTCTACAATATAATTTGTGGTATATTATCCAAAAAAGTAGTATTTGTTAAAATTGTGTGTTCAACGCTCCCTTTCTTAAATAAAATTTCAAAAGTGTGGTACTTACAATGTCATTTTATGTGGATCAATTTCTGAGGGGGAGCTTTTAAACAATGCCTTTTAATGTTTTGGGTAACTCTTCATAAATGCAATTTTATGTATCCATAACATTTTGTATAAATAAAAATGTGGAAATTATAATGTACAAAATATATATTTTACATTGTTAACTTAGGGCATCTCCACTTACGTCTTCAACATTTTTTGTGGTGTCATATCAAATTTTTCATTCCAATGTCATAGTTTTAATAAATATTGGTTATCCCACATAAACTGTTTGAAGGGGAGCTATCAGGAAAATGAATTCATGCAATATCGTGGTATAATTTTTCTCTCCATGGATATTTTTCTTGTCTTAAATTGTTATCAATTGGTGTTATTTCAATTACTAATTGTTTTGATTATTTAATAAATAGGGGAAGGAAATGTGATTTAAAATGTGATATAAGAAAGAATGTGATCCTTTAAGACTCTAAGTGCAACTCTATTCTTTCATGTGGTAAAACAATTTCTTAATCTCGTGCACATGTGTAGGTGGAGTATTTCAAAATGTCTGAGAAATGTTCGTCCTCTATACTACAACCTATTAAATCTCACGACGTCAATGAAGTAATAAAGGTTGGTTAAGATTAGGTATAAAGTCACTATGATCCAACCAGAACCGGAGGGATTATACTCAAGGTCAATCCATAGTTAGAAAATAGCAATCCTTTTGTTGATTGTGAGAAGCATGAGTTAAGGGAAAAAAAATGCCAGACTAAGATTGAGCTAACAATTGGAACAATCACAACAAAGGCGCTGTTAGTAATGACGTCTTGTAAGCATTAAAGGGGGATATAGAATTAAAAAAGAAAGGAAATGTATAGGATAAAGGGTGAAAACAAATCACGACCTCCACACAACTTAGGTAGAAACCGGTGAGGTCAATCCCCCCACTAACTTATGCCAAAAATCACAATGATGATTGTTGGTATTTGAAAAAATGACGTCTATGCCGACCCAGTGATGCAATGCACAACCACTTCCCGCCATTCGAGTTTTTATCAAAAGAAACTTGTCTCATTTGTCATTGAAGAAACAAAGATATTCTTATTGGACATCTCACTCCGGAGATTATTGATATTGAAAAGGTTGGCAGTTGCTCCAAGCCTCTGCATTACAAAAATTAAAGTTGCACAAACGAGGTCTAGAGCCCAGAAGAGATGACCATTATAAATCTCATTTAAGACCTCAATGTCAAAAATACACTTGTTGAACCAATACAAAGTTCACAAGTTGTTACAAAAGAGTCCTTCACATTATCATTGAGATATTGCCGAACATCCGAGGTGTTACTTAAGATACATGTGAAGATGGAAGTTCATGCTTGAGTACCAACATCAAATACAGCTCTTGGATGGGTGACTTGCGCGATTCCTCCTTATGAATCTAAACTTTGTATCAACTGGAAAGAAATGATGTGCGTTTCTATGTGAATCAAAACTTGTGTTCAGTGTAAAATAATTGACGCATGCCTTAATCAGAAAGATAGTTACTATCTGATTCACTCTTACCTTGTTGTCTGCTTTGAGACGCTCCGGTATCGAGGAACAGCTTGTACGCTGCGAAAACCTTGTCAAGGAAGATTCATATGAATTCTCATCTGATCAACGGCAAAAGAGTATTTATACTGATTTACACGGGAACAACCGTGTTATTGCAACCGTATTCGACGAAGTGACAAAGATACTTTCGTCCATATCTGTTGTTTATCACTAACCTTTTAAATGCAGATTCAATCGTCGGTGTTGTAATCATGTACCAGCGAAGTCAGATTCTATTTACACATACTCCATACTTCAGCTTTCAAAGTCAATCATTCCCCCAGCATCAAGCCCCTCCCCCGGGTTGCCCCCCCCCCTACTAAACTTCCTCAAAGATCTTCAAAGTCAAATCAAGAACCGTATTTTGGGGAGATTGTTAGCCTTATGATAATATAAGTCAAACAAGAATGCAACAAGTCATGGAGTGTATTGTCGGTCAAGAGCCACAAGTTGATTAAGATAGTTCACAATCAAGATGATTCAAGTCAAAGAGATGATGCAAGATTAAAGATCTCAAGAACTCAAAGTCAAAAGATAAAGGCTCAAGATCAAGATCACAGAAGCATGAAGGAACAAAGCCATTACAAACAAGCAAAGACTAAGACCAAGATAAACAAGGCAAAGCATAAACGTCAAAAGTCATATCTTCAACAATCGGGGGGGAGACCAATGATAAAACAAAGGTTACTCCTACAAGGAATGTTAACAGTCGTACAAGAATGTCAACATTGAGATCAGTCCTTAACCATAAAGAAGTCTCAACAACAGAGGATTTGAAGAAGAGACCACAACATTGCGGGTGAGATTGATTTTAGCCTAAATTTTCATATAAGTTCAAAACAAGAATGTTATCGGTCGTAGCTCAGTCAAAATTAGTTTTTTAGTGATAGGCTAGTCAGTTTAAATAAGCTTGAAACTTTTAACTAATATTGGTCTATGTTTCAGGCTCATAACCCAAGATAAGCCAAGCCTGGACCCTTTAGTAGTAAAAAGCTCCCATACGCCTTAAATGTTGGCCCACTAGGGAGGGGTATAAAATAGGACCCCACCCTCTCCACAATGGAGAAGCGGTATTGGTTGCTTTTCTTTCATTTGTAATCACCATTTCTCTCTTAATATAATCTTTCTCTCTTATTTCTCTCTCTACTTTCTCTCTCTAATTTTCTTTATTTTTTCTAGCTTATTGCTTATTTGGTATGGCTTATTGTTGTGATATAGGTTAAACTTTTGGGATAACAATTTTGTTGTTCCATCCATCAAACCTATAGCCAATCAGGTTATTGCTCCTGTTTTTCCATCTTAATTTTAGTGTTTTCTTAGTGCCCTTGAAAGCAACACTTATCCTAAAACTTTTAAAGTTGATATTCAAGATACAAGATGCTCCCCCTGAGCCCCATGGATCATGGATAGTGAATTAAAAGCTTTGGAAGATAATGATACTTGGGAAGTCACTGATTTACCTCCAAAAAAAGAGCAATATTGATTGTAATTGGTTGTTTATTACCAATACCTTAAGTTGATGGATCAGAGGACAAAAAAAAGAAAGCAAGGTTGGTGATTT
Organism: Tanacetum coccineum; assembly: GCA_026074375.1. NCBI lineage: Eukaryota > Viridiplantae > Streptophyta > Magnoliopsida > Asterales > Asteraceae > Tanacetum > Tanacetum coccineum. Next base: position 56,632 of record BQNB010007297.1, on the reverse strand, counting down.
AAGGTAATAGATAGAGAAAAGGAGTGAATTATAAAGATACTTTTGCTCTTGTAGAAAAAATGGTGACTGTAAGATCTTTGTTGGTACTGTTGGAATCAATGCTAGGGATGAGGATATTGTTCCATACTGGTTGTACTCCATGCATTTTTGTATGGGCGATCTATTTTAAAGAAGTTTATTATGAAAATGACGTTGGGTTATGTTGGCAAAGGGGAGAAAGTCGCAAAATGTAAAGAATGACTCTACCTCAAGTATGCAGCTTATAAATCCATGTATGGCCTTAAACAAGCACCAAGATAGTGGTTTTCTAAGCTTTCTTCTGCTCTTTTATCTTTTGGTTTTAAGCAATCCAAAGCTGATTACTCCCTATTTACCAAGAAAGAAGGTGAATCCTTTATAGTTGTACTGGTTTATGTTGATGACCTAATGATTACAAGTAATAATAATGCTCTAATTTAGAAGTTTAAAAGTCAACTCAGTTCTACTTTTCATATGAAAGACCTTGTTGATTTACACTATTTCTTAGGGTTGGAAGTAACCAAGTCTGAATATGGTTTGTTTGTCTCTACAAAAGAGTTTATACCTTTTGGAATGTTGCAAGAAGCTAGAGTTCATGCACAATTAAGCCTTACAAACTTCCATGGATCCAAACTTTAAAAGTATCAAGATAAATGGGGCTCACGCATCACTTTACAAGATCCAGAGGTTATATAGGAGATACTTTAGTAGCTCCATCATTCACCCCTTCCAAACAACTCCCCTCACAAAGACCAGACACATTTCATGCCCTCTTTAGTATATCTCCTAAGTCAATTCATGCAGAGTCCTACCCCCGTTCTATTCATATGCAGGACTAATTAAATAAAAACAAATTGGTTTTAGTATCTTATTTTTGTTTCCCCCCCCTCCTTTATCTTTCCCCTTCAACTAAGTCCAAGGACACTCCACCCCCCCATTACCTGGCACATCACATCTAAGGTTACCCAGTTCAACCAGAATCTCCCCCCTCCCTCCAGTCGGATTCTTGACCCCGCCTGGGACAAGTCTTTTATTATGGACAAGGAATATCCACTACTAGCTATAGTATTCTCATTAGGTGACTCTCGTATCTCATGGTAATCAAGAAAGAAACCCCCCCAAGGTGTTGTGTCTCAAAAGTTCAGCTAAAGCTGGGAATACAGAGCTTTATGGCGGTTACATGTTATGACAGTGACATGGTTACTTAGTCTTCTAAATGGGATCTTGGATTAAGGATCTTCATCCATTCATTTGCACTGTGATAAAATCAAGCTTGCTATACATATTCCGCAGGAAAAATCCTGTTTTCATGTCTAGAGAAATAAACATATTAGAGGTTTGACTGCCACGTTGTAATGAGTTTCAGGTCAGGGAAAGTGAATTTATTGGTCACAACCCCGCCAAGGCGGAAAGGAGGGAAGGGGAGAAAGGAAACGCGAGGCGGGGGTAACAACAGATGGATATCATCACAACACTTGGTGTTCTATATAGAGAATACTTAAAAATGAAAACTAAAAGTAAGCAAAGAACAAAGTGTCAAACAATACCCAAAAATAATGGTGTCTTTATTGTGTGTGTTATATATATATATATTATGTGATAGAAAGTCTCGTCAATAAATGACATTACGAGCAAAAAACATTAATCCAAACAATTCATGGCTAACGAAGTATATTTTAAGACTAGGGAAAACGTAAATAAACTCCAAGCAATCCATTCCCCCACCCTGGTCCGCCCCCCCCCCCCTTTACGCCCCCCCCCACAACTCCCCCCCCCCCCCCCCCCCCCCCCCCCCCTCTGCTCTAACTTTGCACCATTTAAGTCACCCTGAAAATGATTGCTTTAAAAAACGTCAACACATTGGTTGGTGAGAGTCATAGGTTTAATGACCAAATATACCTTTAATTAATATTATTTTTCTACGATTATCATAACATATCAAGAGCGACCAACAAAACATTTTAAGCTAGTTATACTTAAATCTACCAAAAAACAATTACAAACAATTCAATCATAACGGGACGGAAAAGTGCCCAACGATCCACATTACAAGCCTGGGGTCATCCATTACCCTCTTTATGCTACGGTACCACACTGATGGAGTAAGTAGTATTATTTAACCCTCCAGTTAGATTAGGAATGAGTAGGGTCACTACCTCCAACCCGGATCTCACACAGATATGGGATTTATGTCTAATCCCTCCAATTAGATAGATTTGGAATTAGGTAGAAAGCATTCACCTCCTAACCGGAACTACACAGAAAAAGGATATTATTTCAATCCTCCAATTAGATTTCGGAATAGGTTATAGAAGCACTACCCTCTAACGGAACCACACAAGAAATCATAACAACATTAAGCATATACATATGATAACCACTAATGTTCTTGTCTCAAGTATAAAACCAAATAATCGCAGCGATTTTTACACTTCAAAACATCTTTGCACTCTCGCACATTTCCATCCCAAATGCTAAAAACATTAAAAGTGGGACTATGAAAACTCACCTTTGCTTAGCTTCTCAAAAAAACTTCTCAACACAGGGCTTAACAAATAACTTGCACAAATCTATGCAACCCAAAATACATCGTGTTACCACGGATACACTAAGCCGAAAGCCTTTATGTACATGTCACATTCATATGATGCGAATGGTCTAAGATGTTTTTATTAACATACATGGGTCACCTTCACACATACCCATACCTTAACAACTTCATTAAACACAGTTTCACTCAGTTAATCATAATTTCGTACCTAAATAATAGAATTTTGTTGTTGTGACTTATCGCATTCAATAACCCTCTGACTTAATGACCTCTATTTCGCTCTCGCGCAAAACCAAAAATCACCTATGTTCATTAATGAGTATATTAACTACCTTATGTCTCAAAAGCAATTACATACACAAGTACTCCTAAGAAAATCAAACTTCAAAATAGTCCCAATTCGGATCTGATTGCACACTAAAAAAGTTTATCCCCTCTCACACCATCCTACATCTACATTCCCCCAAATACCATTTAAAATTTCCCCTTTTGGCCGAATCTTCTAATATACACATCCCCAAGGAAATAACCCTACCTGTAGAAGGGTACCACCCCCCGTCCCCCATCATAAATTTATACATAGTCGTTCCCCTTACCTCTCTCCCCCACCCAACTCTGACCATAAAATCCTCTGACCCCCTCAACCCAAACCCTCAGCCTTTGACAAATCGAATTTGTTATTGAATTATTTAAATATTACTCTTACTTTTGAAATTCATGATACCTATGGGGTTTGAAATTAGTCTTCTCTGTCCCCCCCCCCCCCCCCCTAGATAATCTTTCCAGCGCCCTTTTTAAAATCATTTAAAACCGCTCTCCTCGTATGATCAAAGTTATGACCCTCGTGCAAGTGTGACCTTCAAAAATGCCAACATTTTTATTAACCTCCGAAATTATTATCCTAAAACCCTAATTGCACATGATTAACTTCGTTAATGATATAAAAAAAATGATTTTAAAAGATTAAAAACCTAAATTTACAGATTTTACATGAACCCTAATCCATCATATTAATTATTTACTTGTGTATTTATTCTTAATGTAACAGAAATTAATAAATTACAACCTAGATTGAAGTATAAGAGGATAATTAAATTAGAACATTAAAATTTAGAAAAATTTGATTTTGAACATGAACCCTAAAAAAAATTTTCTTTTTTTTCTACTTGAAACCGGGTCGAACAAATATATAATGGTCGGTGGGTGATTTGGTTTTTTGGTTTTTGGTTTTTTTATGTATTTATAGGACTCAATATTAATTTTTCACGTTATATGCCCAACTTGATTTTGTATTCCTTATACTTTTACTTTTTTTTCCTTTTTTTCTAAAATTCGTTTTTACTATTCATGGGTAAAAAAAAAATTTCTTTTCTTTTATTTTACTTTATTAATTAATTAGTTATCTTTATACTTTAAGTTTTATAAAAAACCTAAGCTAATTTGTTAAACCATTTTGCTTGAAAACTACTTTCTAAAAATAATTTTTCATTTCCAAATCCACATTCTAATAATAGAAAGTCTTCCAAAAACTCTCATATTTTAAATTACTCATTTCTCTCTTACTTTACTCCCCTTTCTTTAAAACCTAAATTAGGAATACGTAAACATACTTACAATAAATACTTACACACAAAATACATTAAACGCTCAAATTCACAAATCATTTACATATTGCCCCCCCCCCCCCGAATTTCACTCAACAACCCCCCCACCCCCCGTGACATGAAATTCACTCCCCATGCCCACCACCCCCCTCCATCACCCTAATCCACCCCTCACAGACCGCCACTCTCACACCCCCCCCCCCTTCACCCTACGGTTGACCACTTCCCACCCCCCACCCCCCCACCCTCCTCATTACAAACACCCCCCACCCCAAGAGAAAATACGCTCGGAATTCACACAACCCCCCCCCCCAATCCTCTCCCATAAACCACACAACATTCAAGGTTTGTCTCAAGATATGTAGTTGCACACGCGCATCTCACGCTATGGTTTGACCAACATGCTCAGCCTTATGGTTGTCACAGTATCCCCCAACCTTGAGGAAAATCCTCGTACCGGAGGATTTAACCTACTCGAGGAATTAAACACTATCGAACAAACCAAACTGAGGGCACTTAGACACTTCATTAGATCCTTGCGTTCCCAAGTATAACTCAAGGACCACGCTTCGAGTCCATTGAAATTTGTTCTAACACTATTCTTACTACGCTTTTAAACTCTTGACCTATCGGTCCTAAAATCAGCGGTTCCTTGACAAAACAAAGGAGTCTTGTCAACCTTAATCTCATTCCAAACTTCTACATTCCGAATACAAACTGCATGACTTTGCTCACCCCCACAAAGGTGCCTAACTTCGCAACACACAACCCAAACATGAAAAGAAACATCCACTAAGATGACCTCACTCTTTCATCGATAGTAAACTCATCAAAACCATTAAGTTTTTGTAACAACGTCATTTTACAAACCCTGGCCTCCTCTACAAATCATCAAACATGAACTGTTTTGATACCAAGTTAAAGTTGTTACAAAGCTCAACGTTTTTGAAGAATTGACTCAACTTCAAGTTCATTCATAAAATAAATTTAATCCAACACCACACAAAACATTAAAGGGCGCGTACATAAGAGTATTCAACAACGAACCTTACGTACCCATCTTTAACATGCAAATTCAGGTTTACTCAAACTTTCAGCACCTCCCAATCCAATTTCCGATACTCAGCTCATAAGACAGAAATTCTCAACCGAACTATAGGCCCAATCCATCCAAGGATCTCAAATGGTCCTACATAACTCGGTTCTAACTTGTCTTTCTTTCCAAACGTACTACACCTCTCCAAGGTGAGACCTTCAACCACCCATAACCTACCAGCATTAATTCAAAAATTTCCCACTACTACCAAGCTAACTCTTTCGACAATTTGGCTGCCTCAAGCCTTTCCTGTATTACCACTATCTTGTTGGTTGTTTCTTGTACCAAATTCGATCCATTCAACTCACTCTCTCCAGTTACGGCCCATAAAACGGTAACCTACATTCCTTTCCATACCATGCTTCAAATGAAGCACATCCATACTCGAATGATAATCCCCACCTTAGGGAAAAACTCATCTCACGAAAGTGAGTATTCCAATTACCTCTAAAATCTACCATACTTGTCCTAAGCATAGCTAGGAATGGGGTGACTTAGTCAGTCCATTGACTACACCCAAATCGCATCGTATCCACTACTCACACTTGGTAACTTGACAACAATATCCTTAGTTATCCTTTCCCACTTCTACTCGGGTAACTCAGGTTGTAGCAACAATCCTGAAGACCCTTGATACTCAACTTCCACTTCCGAATATGCTAAATACTTACTACCGCAACTAGCTATATCCTTCTTCATACTCAGCCATCGATTAGTTAACCTAAAACCACACAACATCGTATCCGCTCCAGGATGGATAGAATACTTTGTCATATACGCCTCTTCAATAGCCAAGGTCCTTACATCTCTCCAAATGGAGATCCGAACCTTGTCTAACCAATATGAACCACTCTCCATCTCTTTTCACACTCGTTGGTCCAAGCCACGCAACATCTCATGTTGACGCGTTCTTTGCTTTGGACGTCTTATCTTATACCACCAACATCCTTTCTCGATCTTAGCTTGGATCGTCATACGTCAATCCAGAACTTATTCTTGGCTTCACTCTTTCTCCTACTCCACGATTCAACAACTACATTTGCCTTTCCCAGATGGTACTTGGCCTCAAAACCGTACTCACTAAATAACTTCATCCATCGACTCTGCCTCATGTTCAATCCTTCTGATTGAAAGTGTGTTGGAGACATTCATGATCCGTATAGATTACTCTCCATGTCTCGTTCACTTAATGCCTCAAGCATTATATGGCAAAACCTACCACGTTAGTCATACAATCCTTCATAAGAACCTTCAATTGTCGCGACGTACAAGCAATCACCTTTTCCCTTTTTCCAAGCATGCTTCCAAATCCTTACTTCGCGCGTCATAATATACTACGAAATCGTCTGCTCCTTCCGGTAATGCCAAGATCGGCTCATTACCCAATTGATTCCTTCCACATCTAGATAGCTTTCTCTTTGCTCCGCTTCTACGTTGTTAGAAAACTTCACGTACATCTTCTCTTCCTTCAGTGACTCCACGATCATCTTCACGTGCGACTCGTACTCCTCCTTAGACTTCGGGTCGGTTTAAAATATCGTCTGAGTATATACGTTAACTAGCTTGTCTATATACGGCCATGCACACCTGGCTCATTAACTTCATGGAAGCCGCTGGTGCATTGGTTAACCCAAAAGGCATAGCCGTAAACTTCAACGTGACCATTACGCATCCTAAAAATAGTCTTAGCTACGTCATCCTTGTGCACCCTCCATTGGTGACATCACATACGAATTTTCTATCTCACTCTTCTCGAGATAATCTATGTACATTTCAAACTACCCACCTTACTTCCTACCAAGCAATACAGACGCTTCCCACTACGAGTTACCATTCGAACCAACCCTCACCTTGCAACTCTTGCAATCATTCCAACAACTCGTGCCTCTCAAAGGCGTCAAATGACACGAGCCTTCACAAATCGGTGTCGCTCCTTGTACTAATTCCATACGAAATCCCATTCCACGATGAGGGGTAAAACCTACCATCAACTCTAGAACCACGCCATGAAGAAATACCCAAACATCATATTTCATGCACCATTGGTATAGGACCAAAAATCACACAATCCCCAAAAAAGAACAACCGAACATAAACATCGACATAACGAACGAACCTCAGACCTAACAAACGCATCAATGATGCTAGAAACACCCAATGAATAATACCACGTATCATGACCCATTAATTAAAAGACTAAGAACCTTTGTACCAAAATCGACTTTTTATCCAAGGAAACTTTCCCTCATAACTTTATACCAATTATTTTAAAACAATAGAATCACCTTAGTTAATAATGCCAATAATTTTAAGTGTAAAAATAAATTTAAATAAAATTTTCATAAACTTATTTTAATTATGGTTTTCATAAAAGAAATCAAAAGATGATTTAAAAAAAAGGTGTTGCATTTTATTTATATAATTCTTTTTTTAAGAAGTTTTTAACACCTAAACGATATGATATCGACTACAACAAAATTACTTTGAAAAGGAATTTATGACTCGCAACAAAAGACATCATGATAGCAAAATAGACTCCCAAAATACCTTAAGGATTCCAATACAAAAATGTTAATTTTCTTGAAAACGAACACGACAGGAACTCTAGCAAACCAAACAAACCATGAGAGTTCATCCATACCAACGGTCTTAGAACCAAACCAAAAAGTATCGTCACCTTAAGACAAAGGAAAACAATCAAAGCGCCGAACGGAGAACATAGAACACTAGTTCTATGATGACACCCTAGAATACCAACACGAGCGTTGGATATCTCAACGAACAATGAGCTAACGAGCCAACTTAAGAATCGCGACGACAACACCAACAGGTATCTGATGTATCCGCAAACGATAGATGAAAGGAAACCTTACCATCTACTCAACTCGATCCTATATAATCGCTCAAACGGCTAAGAGAAGAATTCTCTTAACCATACAACCATTCTCAACAGGATCTCACATCACATCTACACTACTATCCACATAGCTATCCATCCTTACATCCTTACATAATACATACAAGCAACAATGATCAATGCAATCAAAGTCACAAGTCCACGTGTGTGACACCTTTATAATTATGTTCATGACAAAATTATATTGCACCTATTGCACCGCGTACTTACTCCAAGACACACCTCTTCAATGAAACACACATCCACACACATAGTCTAATTAATAATAATCCAAATATAACTCAAACATGATAATCCACCTAACGAAACATAAAATCCCAATCGACCAAACGAAACAGAAGTCACATCGTGACCTAAAATATAAAAGCAATCCTCGGTTATAGCAAAGCATCGAGGTAGAAAACAAAATAATTCAACGTCATCTTTTCTTCAACTTTACAAGGCCACATAGCAATGGGAACTCGAATCTTGCGGTTACACCGTCTGCTTTTGTTAATCCTCCTACACCCAGTTGCAAAAGCCACTGAAGCACGATATTTTCTACGGATAGGAGGAGACATACTATAATAGATCACACAACATAGACTATATCAGGACACAGATCTCGAAATAACAAAGAAAACTGAACTTATATATATATATATAGTATATAGTATAAGGTACTTTATAAAACTTTGGGAAAATAAGCATAATTAGTATATACTTACACATAAGCCCTAAATGCATCTATATGAGGGACCCTTAAGCTATAGTCTAGGCTCAACCACCTAGTTCTCTATAACCATCAGCTCTGATACCAATCTGTCACACCCCGCCAAGGCGGAAACACGAGGCGTAACGTCATGGATATCATCACAACACAATGGTGTCGAAAATAGAGAAACTCTAAAATGCATAAATGAGTCATGGGACACAATGTGTCATGACGATATCAATAATTCAAAACAAAACATCATCTTGTATTAATGAAAGGAGTCTCACCAATACAAGGAAAATAAATTCACGATCCTACTAAAACCAAAACATCCAACAAAGGTTCATGCAAACATAACAAATAAAGGAGCGAACTCCCATGCAACCCTAGCAGTCTCTTTCTAGCCACTTCGCCTAACCTCATGATGCTCACCTGAAAATGATGCTAAAATACGTCAACACAATGGTTGGTGAGAGTCATAGGTTTAGGACACCAAATAAACCTTTAATTAAAATAATTTTGCTACGATTATCATAACATATCATGGCAGAACAATTTAAGCTAGTTATCACATAAACTCTCAAACAATTCACAATCAATCATAACGGGACGGAACGTGCCCACGATCCACATAACAAACCTGGGGTAATCCATTACCCTCCGATCGGAACCACACAGAATGGAGTATTATTTCAACCCTCCAGTTAGATTTGGAATGAGTAGGGTCACTACCCTCCAACCGGACTCACACAGATATGGGATCTTATTTCAATCCTCCAATTAGATTTGGAATAGGTAGAAGCACTACCCTCTAACCGGAACCACACATAAATCATAACAACATTAAGCATACTACATATGATAACCACATAAACGTTCATGCCTCAAGTAAAACCAAATAATCGCAGCGATTTAGCACATTCAAAACATCTTTGCATCATTTCCATCCCAATGTAAAAACATTAAAAAGCGGGACTATGAAACTCACCTTTGCTTAGCTCTCAAAAACTTCCAACATGGCTTCACAAATAACGATCACAAATCTAAGCAACAAAATACCTCGTGTTACACGCTACTAAGCCGAAAGCTTAATGTACATGTAACATTCATATGATGGATGTCTAAGATGTTTTATTAACCCCATGGGTCACCTTGGCACCATACCCAACCTTAACTACTTCATTAACAAGTTTCACTAGTAAATCACAATTCGTACCAAACTGCAGAATTTTGACGTGACTTATCGCATTCAAAACCCTAACTTAATGACCTCCATAATTCAAATCAAAAATCACCTATGTTCATTAATGAGTATATTAACTACCTTGTGACTCCCAAAAGCCAATTACATACACAAGTACTCCTAAGAAAATCAAACTTCAAAACAGTCCCAATTCGAGTCTGATTGCCTTAGCCAAAATTCAGGGAACACAAAAAATATATGAACTAACTTACACGTGACCTGTAGAGCCTCAAAATCAATGTCTAAGTATTTAAAAAAAAATAAGAAATCAAAGACTGAAATACGCCACTGTTTACACACATTTTGGTAATGACCAATTGACACCCCTTCCTTACCTTAAAAACTCATGAGGCCGACTTTTAACTGGAAAGTAGACTCTCTCTGATGTTATCTCCAGTATGTTGTAAATTATTTATTTGATCTTTTCTACCGAGTTATGGCATCTACAAGTCTACTAAAATTCTGCACGTGAGATTTATAATAGTTGGTGATCTAAGCCCTAATACATGTCAATCACTATTTAATTAAACTAATGATTAAACTAACATGTATTATATCATAAACTTTCTAGATCTTCCTAAACCCAATTTTATAAAACTAATTTAAACTCTTAAAAGCTAAACCTATCTTAGATAACTAACACAAAATACCGTAAACGTATAATATACTTACACAATTAACTTGCAACGCTCAATTATCAAAAATCATTTCCTTGTCATTAAAAATGAACGAAATGAACTCCACTAATTTTCCCATCATTTTAATCTCATTGAGATGATCACACTCAATAGATTGATTACCAATACCTCATAAACACATAAAAACACATAGAATCACAAAAACCATACTTTGCAACAGACACATAAGTCAACACTAACGGTTTGACTAACTTGCTCAAGTCATGGTTGTCACAGTAAAATCAGCGGCTTTGTTCATGTCATAGTTCCCACGCAGGGCCGGATTTGGTGCTGGGCGAGGCATCTATATTTTAAGGGCATCAAATTTCATATTCATACATGATAAAAACGAAAATTCTTTGAAATGAATCTGAAAATGGTGGATTATGTTATGAGAGCATACCCAATGCAAAAAGTCTTTAATGACTTTTTGCATTTAATGCATTAAATACATAACGCATTTTATAACTATGAGTTTGTCAAGTCTTTCTAAAAAGTTATTCAAAAACTTTATAGTGCAATGTAAAAAATCACTTCAAAAGACTTTTTCAAATAGTAAAAAGTCATTCTTATTTTATGCATTGGAGAATGCTCTGAGAAAGGAAGATGAAAGATGGAAGAGAAGTGAAAATATGAAATATGTATTTAAACGTGTAGGGCCCTCATCCATCCCCACCCATCAATAATCAATCCCACGTGACGGAATAATAAGTAGACTGTTTTTTATAATAAATACATGGTTTTTACATGAAATGTAGTTGAGTTATTTGTTTTATACTTTTATATTAAACATGTTGCAGCATTAACAGAGTTGTTCACTTTTTATTAAACAAGGGTTTTTGTTTCTACGAGAAAGAATGGTGTTTGCGCGTTGTGGCGGGACTATTTTTATTTATTTTTCGAAGATAATTGATAGTTGAATCATCGAGCATTGTAAATGATGATGTACTTAATTCATGCTGTAATCCGACAAATTTTGAAGACGTCAACGTAACAATAAAATTGTAAAATAAAATTTTTGTGATTAAATTTAAAAAAAATTATGTTGGTTAAGGGTGTGTTTTGAATTTTTTTTCTTTTCTAAAAAAAATACTAAACTTTTTAAATTTTACAAAATCGTACGCACGCTTGTTGCATATCAATATCGAGCTCGTTTTGTTTATAATTTAGAGGCCTTTATGTCGGTATATTTTTTTCATTTAATAAATCGCTACATATTTGTTAGATATTTGATAACTAAAGTTTGTTATATATAAAAGTCGTAAATAATTGAAGCGTGAGAAGCTCTTTTGTAAAAAAAAAAATTAAGTCATAAACATAGGAGACAACAAACTTGCACACTCAGAGACAAAACGGTTTATAACTCAGCGAACTTTTGAAACTGAAAAACATGACACAACAACATACTGTGTTTATTTGGGCCGTCCCTTTTTAGGCTTATTAATCCAACATCAAAACGACACTATAGTTGAAATGGGCCGAACAACTGTGAGAAAATAAGCCCACCGTTGGGCTAAGAACACTTTTGGCAGCTAGCATAATGGGGATTAGTATATATACAATATTGACTCGTGTTGTAATTATACTTTTATTTTGTATCTTTAACTTTTAACGCACATTAATTGTTTGTTTCTTTACATCAACCAAAAGAATTTATTTTCCGCAAACTATAATATTACTTGGCCATTTTGCATACTTGTAATTTGGAGTTTATCTTTTGATATTGTAAATATTTTGTTTATGAAATAAAAAAAGGTGTGTATGAATGAGTCATCTAACTTGATTAGGTTTCAAACACGTAAAAGATAATGTGATTTTTTGTTTATAAGGGGCATCATTGGACCGACTCGCCCAAGGCATCAGAAAACTCAGGACCGACCCTGTTCTCACGGATGGCGCCATGTTTACATTTAGCACGTAAAGCAAGGATTGGTATAGGTTTAGAGTGTGAGATAAGGCTAATCGTATGTTCGGTTTCCCTTGAGTGGTAAGAACTCCGAGATAAGAGTGTTTATCTAAAGTCGGGGTTACATACAAGGTAGTGTTAGTGGTGTAATTGTAGAGAAGATGAAGTTAGTTTTTCTTATTAAATGCATGTGTATTTATATGGATGCATTTAGGGCTGTGTGTGATCCGTAGATGTGATATGACGGTTATAGATGACCCACGTGGAGGTCGTCCTATGGAGGATACAAGAATGACACGTGGCATGACATGGTTGGCTCTTGTCGTTATGGGTATATTCAACACGATATGTTGTGGCACTACCTCTTTACTAATGAGTTAATTGCTTGTGGCAGTAGTACAATAACGGTTTCGAGGATAAACTAACAGGTGAGTTGTTGTGTGGGAGTAGGTTTTTCGGGCAAGAGATGTTATGCTTTCGGCTGATATTTTCCTAGGGAGTTGGTTCGCCAGGCAAAATGTATTGGGCCTTTAGTTTTGTTACTTAGTTATGGACATACTCTATCATACTAAGTTCTCTAGTGTATAAAGTGGACTAGCTATGGAAGTAAAGTCTACTATGATCTTTTGAGTCGTGTTGATACCCTCCAAAAACACATTGTACACAAGTGTTGTATATATTATCTATTAGTCATAGTCATGTATTTATGCTTCTATTGCAATACTGATTATTCTCTATTTAACAGTTACATAAATTTCGAATTATAACCATGTTTTTCATCAGGATCATCAAGGAAATGGTCCAAGATGACATGCGACAACATCGTGCAAAAGGAGGTGAGTTCATCGCAACAAAGAAAACCCCCCCCTCAAAGAATATGAGGTTCTTGATACTACATGTGGGGATTCGTAAAAAAAAAAAAATAAAAAAAGAAGAAGTGTCGCTTGATCAAAGCAAAGATCCGAGCCACCCATAGTACCTAGTGTAGTTTGCTTTATTTTTTATCGTACATCGTTTCCTATTATTCGTTGTAATCGCATTTCAAATTTAATAAAATGTGTTTGTGTAAAGAAAATAAAAAAATAAAAATAAATCTAGGACTTACTATACTGAGTTGAGAGCAACGTAGACCCAAAATTATCTAAAGACCCTATTAATCAATTATAGCCACTCATTTTTTCATCAAAATAAGAAAAACCCATTTTCTACCTCTTTTTAAAAATAAGTAAACGGTAAATCGTCAAGCGAAAAAAAATACACCATTGCGACAATGTTATATTTATCTTCCAGTCACGTGCACTTCGGTATACTCTCGACGATCTTTCTTCTATTTTTTCAGCTACTCTGGATCACATAGTTTTCTTAAGCCCTTGTACACTATTAGTTTGTCCTGGATCCACAATCCGTCCGGATGCTAGCATAAACCTCTCCCGCAGATTACCATTCAGAAACGCAGTCTTCACATCCATTTGATAGACGACCATGTTCATATGAGCAACAAATGCTAGAAAAATTCGTATAGCCTCTAATCTTGCAACCGGAGCGAATGACTCTTCAAAATCGATTCCCTCTTCTTGACGATAACCACGAGCGACCAACCGAGCCTTGTTTTTTAGAATACCTCCTAACTCATCAAGCATTTAACCTTATAATCCACTTGAATTGATAGACAAATGCTTTATCAGGAGAGGAAACAAGTCCCCAAACATCTAGACGTCAATTCATGAAGTTCCTCTGCATAGCTTCAAATCCAACATGCTTGAGTTAATGCGTCTTTGTAGTTCTTAGGTTCGACTGATGAGAGAAAGGCATCATAGTAGCATAATAAGGCTTGTTCATGATTGTAGTCGAGTGGACACTGGTCTTCGGAGAGGCACCGATTATATTCCAATGTGGGTGATCCTTAGTCCATTTGCTATTTTGTGGCAGAATACTTGGTGATCGGAGAGCACAAGTGTATGAAATAACATCCGAGTGAGAGGATGGATCAGAAGTAACCTTTTGAATTGAATACCAAAGTAGGATCATTACCTATATGTGCGACTTCAATATCATGATTCTCTTCTTCAGCATCATGAGAAATATAGAAGTTTGAGTTCTTGGTGTTGTAAGAGAGTTACTTGATGATGTTGTATCTTGATCAACTGTAGTTGAGGAAGGTAAGCCAATTGATACAGCATGTTCAGGTGCAACTGCTTCAAGAATAGGAGCAATGACTTCTGGTGCTTGTAAATCAACATAAGGTTGGGGATTAAATGACTCATCAAACATTGGTTGAGACAACAAAATCCAGTCAGACTCAAAGGTGGTCCAAATGGTTTGAAGAAGGAGGGTTTGGCACGAGATCCCCCCTCCTGAACTGCTGTTACAGGGAGTCCCATTTCATAAAGTGCGGGTCCTGAACTCTTGTTTCATAAAGCCATCACGGTCAGCTTATCAAAATCAACATGATGGTTACAATTATTCTTCTGGTACGGTGTTGGTAAATTCGAAATGCATTCTTCGTGGGTGCAAACCAATGAAAAATACCAAGTCAGCCTTCGTTGTAACTTGCCCTAAATTTTTGGCAATCATTCGTTGGTAGCAATGCACCAAACTCATGAAGAAACGATAGATCGGGAGGTTCCGTCATGTAAAAGCTCGTAAGGTGTTTCCTAATTACGACGACGTATCATGGATCGATTTTTGGGTAATAACAGGTAGTGGCACCGCTTCACCCACAGAAAATAAAGGAGCTTTTGCATACATTAATATAGTGCGGCTGCTTCATGATGTAACGATTTTCGTCTTTCAACAATAACCGTTTTGCTGTTGAGAGCGTGCAACTGCAGTTTCATAAGAGATGTCAGACCATCTCAATAATATTCACGCAATGTCCGATTAACAAACTCAGTTTCCATAAATCTGTTCAGATACGTCGGTACGGTTTCCTTAAGCCGTACTTGGCTCATCTTCAAAAAGTTGATATAAAGTTGAGCTTCATCTTTTGATCCAAAACATTTACCTGTAAATCGAGAGTAGTCGTCGACAATAAACGATAATGCTACTACTTTCATTGACTCTCGCGACACCATTGGCCCACACAGATCCATATCCAATAAGATAGAGTTTTTTCTGATTGGTGTCCTCAATTTGGTATTGTGGGGTTTCTTTGAACTTTTGCCTAATGCACATGCAGAACATAAGTGATCACTTTTTCAAACTTGAGCTTAGGAGACTCGTACAAGTCCATGTCTGCAAGATGATTGAAAGCAACCAAAGTTCAAGTGAGATAGACACATGCCCATAACAAGACTTGGTTTCTAACGCCTTTGAAGTAGACAAAAGGGAGCGGTATGCCATCAGATTCCTAAGTGAGAAGTGTATAAGATTATCCCCTCTAGATACCGTCATATATCAACACCTTCTAGATTGCGAATGAAGCATGTGTGTTTGACGAAAAGCTTCTTCGAGATGAATCACAGAATTGTCCCAAGAAAATAGATTATGCCAAGTCGCTTCAACGTAATAAACCCTTGAAATAAGTAACATTCCCATCTGATATTCTCCATAACCCATTATCTTTGCAACTTGTATCATTCTGAATTTGACTGTACCAAGAATTCACTGATGAAATTGTGCGCTGAGAGCGGATCTCCGATCATATGCTTTCGAGCAACCGGAGATCCAAAATACCAGAGGACGATTTGACAACCTGCATTCATTAAGATAAGTAGATGGAATATTGGTTTTTGTGGATCCCCAGGATTTACTGGGTTCCTGTTTGTTAGCAGACATTGGTTTAATAACCTTAGTTTTGCTAACGGACTCAGTATTCTTATTTATTCTTCCTAGGTTTCCTTGAGTATACCAAATTAACCACAGGTTTGGGTGATTCAGATTCTAGAACTATTGTTTCCTAGAAGGCACTTCATTAGTAGTGGTAATCCTAGTTAAAGGGCACGCATTTCCTACAATAGTGAAGGTCCGACCGGTAGGTCTCCAAATATATCCTATCTTAGTGAACACTTTTCCTGTTGGTTTCCAAATATCTTTCTTAAATTTTCTCTTCTTAGATTTACACTTCTTAGGTTTAGCACAAAATTTCACATCATTCATAGAATTAGAAACACACAAAGTATCAGAAGACATGCAATCATAATCATCACCGTTAATACAGACATAATCAAAATGATCATGTTTCTTGGAATTTTGCACAGACGCAGATCCATTAACTTGAGCAGTACTATTCCTTTTATTCAAACTAGATTTAACGTTCCTAGGGTGAGCTTCTACTTTATTCTTCGAATTACTACTTGGTGTTTGTTGAATCCTATCATTCCTGGTATTGCCTGAAGGCTATGATCCGCTAGCACTAGTAGAGAGTCTTACTCCTGTAGAATGCAACACACGCTTGTTAGAAACTATGTTTGAAATCGAGTCTATTTTTGTGTTTTCTGTGTATGTGAGTGATTCGGAAAACCTAACTTTCTTGTCCTTTTTCCTTGGTGTGACCTCAACTAATTGAGGATCAAAATTGTTGATGCTAGGGCAAGTCCTACTTATGTATGAAAGAAAATCCTAAATGACTTTGGTATACCTAAAGGCAGACTCTAAAAGTGAATCTTGAGGATAATTCACTTTTACGTGTTCGACTATATCCTTAAGGACCAAAGCTTCTTCCTGAGCGTGCTTAATATAAGAGGAGTGAGCAGTCCTTTTATTAAACAATTTGGGCGTGGTTGGTTCCATATTATCCTTAGACACTTTTGGATCAACAGAGTGGGTCTCAATAGCCTCCTTATCTAAAGCTTTTCCTTTAAGTTTCCTTAACTCATTTTTTAGGGCTGCTATGACCAAACCTTGTTCCTGAAGTTTTGCATTTAAATCATAAATTTCCCCAGACTTTAGATTGACTTGTTTGATTAACGCATCACATTATTCTTTTGATTGAACACGTTTTGGTTTAATCGAGTTATAAAGTTGCTTATAAGTCTGTTTCAAATGCTTATTCTCAGCAACAAGTTTTGTTACTCTATGTTCCAATTCAATGTTAAGAGTCTTAATTTCATCCATGTCCATTTTGACTTTACTATCATCCACATTTCCTTTTAAGGACTTAATTTGCTCTTTCAACTTGACAATGACTGTGTCTTTCTCTTGAGACTGAGCTCTCAATTCACTTAATTCAAACAACTGAGTAAAACTTGGAGCATTTTGATCTAAAACACTGTTTGTCTGTTGAAAAATTTCTTGATTAAGTTGAGAATCAGCTTCCAAAGTGATGCAATGTTTTTCAAGAGTTGTAAAACTCTTACAAAGTTTATCGTAAGTTTCTTTATCAACAACATCCTTTTTGTTGAGAAGCTCAGTCTTGAGTTCGAGACACTTTTGACATTCATTCACAGTTTCACAACCATCATTCACAGACAAATTCACAACAGTTTTTACAATATCATGATCAATGGCTTGTGCCAAGAGTCGTTCATTTTCACTCAAAACTTGATTCATTTTAACTTCGAAAGTTCTGGACTCCAAGCGATGTTGTTCGACAGCCTGTTCCATTTGATAAAAGACATTTTGGACATCGGCAAGTTCATCAACCAAGTATTGATTGAAGTTATTGAAGATATCTTTTAATTCTTTTATAAACGGAATAATTTCATCTCGAAAACAAGCCTTTGTATGTTCAAACCCCCACGTGCCCTCAGTGATAGCTGTGGCAGTGGTTCTTTCTTTGACAACCTGATCAAAGCCAGTAAGATGGCGTTTAAGCTCTTTCAAGCTAGTATTCACCATACTCACTTTAGGAAATTCTTTTGGAACCTCAACTTTGTTGGTTGTGGAAGAAGGAGATGGGTCTAAAGGTGGGACCGAAGTCGCTTTCCAATAGGCATGTTCACTATATAAATCAGATTGTCGAACAAATCGTTTGTTGTAATCGTTATTAAGAATAGCATAATTAATGGGTTTAGTGTTCACTTTATGTTTTACAACCATTGGATCTTGTTCTTTCAAAAGCATTTTTGAACGACTCTCTTCACAAAGCATTAATGTCTCATCAGAATCAGGAATCACAATAGCATCCATTTTAAGAATGACATTCCCGTCATACAGTTTTGGCTTTGACTCCCGAACTTTCTTCAGATAGAAAGGTTTTTCAAAACCGATAGCTTGTTTCGTGGAATGATCATAACAAATTTTGGATTTAGTCATCATATGAACAGTTTGCGCAGATTGACCTCTTTTGAAAATGATATTATCAAGTTGCTTAATTTTCTTTTCTAAAGCAATTTCTCTATCAATATTTCTGTTTTCTTCCATTTTTAAATCATTTTTGAGATCAGAAACTGTTTTCATTAAAGAATCCTTTTCTTGCACTTGTTCAGAAAGAGTTTGCTTAAGACGTTCAATCTCGGCATACTGTTCATTTGATCCTGAAAAACTGTTCTCAACATTTTGCATTTCTTTCAAATCTTTAACCTCTTCTTTATATCTGTCAAGCTCGGTAGTCAAAGCTTTATTGGCACTTTTATATTCCAGATTAACATTGGTGCAGTTCATCACTTGGGTATTTAATTGTTCAAACATAGATAATATCAGGACATCTTGTTGAGCAGAAGAGTTAGAATTCTGGACAGTTTCCTGTTGTGTTTCACTCAGATACTGAGAATAAGGAATGATATTGCTATCACTGGTTATTTCAGTTTCTGTCTGATTCACATCATTAGACTGTTCAGAAGACGTCATTATCTGCTCACTTTGATTGATTAAATCATAGGTCAGATTATCCGGATTGTGTACCTCAGTGAGTGCATCTGAGCCATTCTTGGAAAGATTCGCCATGAGAGCAATCTTGGCTGAGTTAAGTTCATCACAATCAGAGTCATAGGCATCCAGATCATCGGCTTGATAAGCAACATTGTGGGTAATGACAGTCTGAGAGGTTTGAGTGTCAGGAAGTCCTGGA
Organism: Tanacetum coccineum; assembly: GCA_026074375.1. Taxonomy (NCBI): domain Eukaryota; kingdom Viridiplantae; phylum Streptophyta; class Magnoliopsida; order Asterales; family Asteraceae; genus Tanacetum; species Tanacetum coccineum. Next base: position 36,977 of record BQNB010007297.1, on the reverse strand, counting down.
TCTGCCAAAAATGCTATTTCTTCCTCTGTTAAAACTTGACCACTTGCTTGAGCTTGAACCAGCAACACTTTATCATTGAACCACGTTTCATCCCTTTTTCTCTTGGGCATAGTACACTGCTTGGAAATATGACCCTCCCCTTTGCAGTTGTAACAGATGACAGTCCGTTGTTTCCCTGTGTTGCTTCCACTTGCTCCAGGAGTGTATTTTCTTATTGTTCCAGCAGCATAAGTAGTTTGTCTCCCCTGAACAGGTTGCACAGTTACTTTTCCATCATAGATGGTAGCTTGTTGACGAGGGTTTGATGAAGTCCTTAGCTGATTGTTGGTAGTAGGATACCGGGATGTGACAACAGCAGTTAAGAATGACATCATGTGATTGATCGCATCAATTGGATCATCCCCTTTCTGGAATACTGGAATAATTAGACCGGAGTCTGGTTGGGAAAATTCAGATTGTTGATGTTGGTAAGTTGTGGGAGCATATTCCAATTGTGGGATGGATGATTGTGGAGAATAAACGTTGTGGTGAACTGAGGATTGGTACTCATTTGATGGATAAGTGATTGAAAGAGGTGTTGATTGACTGGTTGTGAATTGTTGAGTCTGATAAGGTGTTACAAACTGTGAAGACGGATATGGTGAAACATGATGTTGAAGTTGAGAGTTCGGGAGAGTGTGTAGATGAGATTGATAAGTTGACGGAGGTAATTGGTGAGATGCAACTAAAGCAAGAGGATCGGAGTTACGTTCATGCATCAAACGAACTTCATTTGCATGTCTTTCGTGTTGTTGCAGGTAAGCATGAAGCTGATCAACATTGGTAGTATGCAAGTCTTTGACCAATTTAACATCAGTAACAAATTTGCTCCATTCATCAGGAAGAGTGTTTAAAAACTTGGTGTTAACTTGAAATTGCTCCAATGGCATCTTGTATATGTTCATATCATTGAGTAACAGAGTGAACCTCAAGTAGTACTCATGTAACGACTCTCCTTTCTTGTAAGTGAACTTATCGAATTCATCATACAGCTTGCATTCTCGTTCTTGTTTTGTTAATGACGTTCCTTGCATTAGCAGTTTAATCTTCTCCCAAAGATCTTTTGCAACACGATGTTGACTCACAAGAGCATAAATTTCAGTTGGAAGGCCTTGGAGAATGATGTTTATTGCTTTGATGTCACAATCAGCTTGAATGGCTTCAGCGGGAGTGAGTTCAGTATATTCCTTAAGTCTTGTTACTCCATCCACAGTGATTGAAGGCCAAACGAGTGGTCCTTTTTCAACAGAGGCAAGAATCATTCTTCCATGGTGTCTAGTCCAAAACATATACAGTTCCCATTCGGCTTTTCAAGGAATCATACAAGTGTTTTTCAAGCATTGGTGGTTTGTTGTCTCCTCCTGAAAGAAGTGACTTATCGGCAAGAGTCGTCATTGTGGTATCAAAAAGATTACAAATTGATCGATCGGTGGTAGAAAGAAATTATGTTTGGTTATGTGATTGTTGAGTCTTGAAATGAAACTACACGGGATTTTACAATTCTTGGCAAAACCGAGAAAACAAGTGTTTGTTTCACGGGATTTTACAAGTCAAATAAATAAACCGTATAATTTAGAAATGACTTGGTAGGTTTTAATTGGAAAATGACTAGTTCAGATCTCAAACAACTTGATTAGTTTGGTTTTCAATGGGTTAAAACTCGTTCGGTTCTCAATGAAAATCTAGTTCGGTTCTAAATGAAATCATCTAGTTCGGTCCTTCTAGTCCTTCTAGTTCGGTTCCAACTAGACTAACTTGTTCGGTTCAAACTACACAAACTCGTTCGGTTCCAACTGAGTTAAACCTCGTTCGGTTCTAACTAAACAAACTCGTTCGGTTCCAACTACACAAACTCGTTCGGTTCCAATTATAACTTAGCTAGTTCGGCCACACTAGTTCGGTTGTTACTGGTTCGACTTTCAAAGAGGAAAACTAGTTCGGCTCACTTGATCGGTTAACTCATTCGACTAACTCGTTCGGTTAACTCGTTCGACTCCAAGACAACTAAACTAGATCGGCTCTGCTTGTTCGGTTGTACTCGTTCGGTTCCAACTACTACGAAACTCAAATTTTCAAAACTCAAAAAGACACATTTTTGAATGGTTTTTAGCAAAAATTCTTGTACAACTAATGTTACTAACCCTATAGGAACAATAAAAATGAAAACTTTAAGGTTTTTACGCCAAAAAATTTTGAATCAAAAATTTTGTTCTTTATAAAGATTTTGAACACAAATCACAAGACAAACACAAAAACTAAACACACCACTCCATGGCTCTTGATACCAATTGAAGAATACAAGTAATCTAATGATCTACCAAGAACAAGAGAAAGAGATGTGGGTTGTGATGGATGGAATGGATGAATTGTATTATGTGTGTGAAAATGGAAAATGAAACAACCAACCCCTCTCCAAGGCTAGGAGAGGGCTTATATACTTACATGATGGCCGGCCCATGGGCTATGATGGGCTTCCCATGGGCCTTGGGCCGGACTAGATTACTAATCTAATCATTACACTAACTACGAGCTAAGACTATTACAACTTGGAAGTGACCGACACTTTTTGTGTTTCCAACATTCTATTTATTTATACTCTTCTATATATAGTAAAAAGAAAAAGAAAAATATTTTTTACTTTTTTTTTATATTTTTGATTTTTTCAAAAGACGTAACTTTCGAAGACGAAAGGTTCTCCAAATCACGATCGAAAAATTCAAACGAGAGAATCTTAACACAATTCCCCGGTAGCGGCCCAAAAAATTGATGTGTTGTCAATTATACGTATAATATCAAAGTATAATAAATTCACTAATAATCCTTGAGGAAAAAGATTAAAAGCAAACTCTACACAAAATATCGTACGTTAACCTGTAAGTGTTCACCGGGTCGTTTATACCCCAAGAATTATGAATTGAAACTCCGTTATTATTTAGACAATGATTTGAATGGTTTCAAAGTTTTTGAATTAGTTTTCTATTTCTACAATTAAAAAACACATAAAACATATAAGGGAAAGTAAACACTAAAGCAATTAAGAAATTAAAACGCTAAAACGATAACGGGAATTTAAAGAAAACGCGACAATTAAGAAACTTTATTAAATTTAAGACCTACGAACGCAAATTTGATTTCTAAACCTACTAAATAATAAAAGAAAATTTTCTGAAAAAGAATTTTATTTTTTGATTATTTTTCTATTTTTTATGATTTTTTAAAGTTTTTAATCTAATAAAATGCAAGAAAAATATTAAAGTTTGAAATAAAAATCCTAGAAAATTACTAAAAGTTGCTGATGATGAAAAGTTTGTAAGAAAATTAAAAACTCAAAAGTAGCTTAACTAAATAAGCTAGAAAAACCAGATTAAGCACTCGAAGTGCTTTTATGGAAAAAGGGCCAAAAATGTGTTAAGTAAATTGTGTTTGCACCTTAGGACGTAAAAGTCCCAAGGGCGCAGTGGTAGAGAGGTGTGCGTTTAAGAAGGTTGAATGAGGTTGAGGTCAAGTGTTCGAGCCTTGCTCACCCTTGATTTCCCTTGTTCCCCCGCTTTTTTTTATTTTTGAAAACTTTTTTAAACAAACTTGTAAAACAGCTGAAAATTAACAGTTTTTGTGAAGACAACTTTTTTCAAATTCACAAATAAGCTAGAAAACAGCTTATCAATCAGACAGATATCACTTAAAGGATTTATGGCTTTTTTCACAAAACTTAAGAAAACTAAAAAGCTAGAATACAGCTCAAGCGCTGAGAAATTTAACTCTAACACCTTAAAGCTATACCTAAAAAGCAAGTTTGAAGCACAAATTAAGCAAAATCACTAAGGCCCAAAAGCTGACAAAACTAATAAGCTCTTTGGGGTCAAAAACAGTTTTACAAACAATCAAACAGGCCCACTTTTGGGCTTTATTTTTTAACACATTAAACAGATCCTTAAGGCTTGAAGGAACGTACAAAACTTAACGATTCATAGCGTATAACTATTTAAAACAACATTTAAAAAGTATTTTGAAATTCAAATAAGCTAAGAAAAATCTACTTGAAAAAGCTGCACATGCAATTTGCTTTATTTTTGGTTTTTTATGAAAAGACAAAGTACTAATTAGCAGACTAAAAACAGATAATGAAATAAGCTAACCTACCTAAAATAAGCTCTAACATATCTAGATTAACCTATGAACTAGCTATGTACCAATCTTCGGCATTTTTTATGTTCATCATCGACTGTCAAATATGATTGAGATCTTTCGTCACGCGCGCGCGACACGCGCGCGCTCGTACTCGCTCGCGCGGATGTGACCACCACGCTCGCACGCTTTCTTATAACCTTCTTTCTTTATCCTCCTCTCGCGCGCTCTACGCGCGCACTTATTAGAAGAATGTCAATTCCTTTTTCGCCATTCATCTTTTTGATCAGTCTGTCATCTTCAGCCGGACTCACTCCAATAGAAATGAAATATTCTCATCGCGCATACTTTTAATCTTTTCTTTCAGAGAGCTGTATTTCCTTAAATCTTGGGTTTCAACTCGCAGAATGCTTGAAGTTTCCCGACATGCTTCAATGTAGGTTCATCATTTGATTTTAGTTGCATTCTTTGTAGTGGTTTCGAGCATCTCGCGATTAGCTTCTGATCTTTTGTGAGCAAGGAATTTGTCTTTGGCAGACAGCAATTGTTGTCATGAAGGAGCGCGCGAGCCTTTCCGCGCACGCTCGCGAGCGCTCTCTCGCGCGACGATCTTTCTTCTCTTGAAGTTTCGCGCGCACAGCATCTCGCTCTCGTCTATCAGCCTTCCTCTCGCGCAGCGGCACGCGCGCTCGCGCGCACTCGCATCGCTCTCTCGGCACTTTTGAGTGCATTCCATTGTAGCTTCAGTAATCTACGCGCGCGCGAGCGCGCCCCCACGCGATCACACACTTCGCATTCTTCTTGTACCCTTCAGTAGCCCATTTCTCATCCACTGGCAAGCTGCTTCGCGCTCTCCTCTTTTCAGCTTCAGAAAATACCATCAGATTCACTCTCAGATTTCTCCCTCTTTAATTTTTTTTTCCCCTTTGTGTTTTGGTTCATTCTTTAGAAGGAGTACTTTACTGTCAATAAGATCTAATTGAGTGCTCGCGCACGCTCGCGGCAGCACGCACAGTTCTTCAATATCCTTAAACGTCTAATCCGTTCTCTATTACGACGCATCGCGTCTCTCGCGCGCGCGCGGTTTGGCTCATGTTGATGCTCTCTGAACCTGAGCTATTGTTTCTCATCTCACATATAATGTAGAAGTGAGTCTGTTTGTGTTAGTTTGAGTAGCCCTTATCCTTCAGTTTGTCATCAGTACCTTCATCTATTCTATACCGCGCGACTATCTTTTCCTTGTCGTCTTGGTACTAACTTTAGATCCGTCAGTACTAACTATTGGTCGTACCCCTCGCTCGCACGCGCTCTCTCGCGCGCTTCTTGTCCCTCGCGCGCTCAGCTCTCACATTTTTAGTACTGCGCGCACTCGCGCTCACGCTAACATGTGAGCAGTTACTAAGTACATCTTCAGTACTAAGTACATCTTCTGCATTCTCCTTTCCTCTCTCAACGCATCACTACATCTTTGTCCTCCCCATATCTGGCATCTCATTAGTTCATATAATCTACTGTTCTTAGGAAATCTCATAACATGGATCTTTATGAACCGAAGGTTCACCTTTGGCAGATACCTCGCCCCTGTTGGATCCAGACTCTTTTTTTATCTAGTCTTCTTTAAGGATCTCTTTCTGCTAATATTTAGTTAAGGAAAACACTCTCTATCCCTCGCGCAGCAGCGCGAGCGCGCGTGTGATAAACAGGGTTGGCTTTGCTTCTTGAGCTTTTTGATATCCGGCAGCAAAAGTGTTTGACTTTCTTGGCTTGATCTGTTACCCTATGTAACCTGAGAGATACAAAGATCATATTACACTTACGAGTATACCAGGTCCCCCTCATCCTGAAAGGGCCACCCAACCACCCCCACCACCACACCCCCCCCTCTCAATTTTTTATCACTGGATGATGTCCTCCATGATTCACACATCACACAACTAACTTTTATATTCTGGAATTAGAATCTGGCTCTCTCGCTCGCGCTCGTAGAAGGTGAAGGTTTTCTCGGGGATGGGTATACTGGCAAGGGAAATAGTTGCTTATTGGGTGAGGAGGAGAGGGCGTAGTTTGTGCTTCAATTGTTTTCTAAGGGGCCCCCTCATCTCAGTTGGGTTTGTAACCTATCTCATATAGATCTCGCACTCTAATAAAAGGTTGACTTTTCTTGATCTCTCTCGCTCGCGCGCGCTCCCCTTTTACACATATCTTCGGCTCTCTCTCTACTTTACATCGTCAAAAGCATTTACAGGAAAAAACGCGCTTCAAAGTACAGGTACATTCTCTGCTGTTTATCTAAAAAAGATTGGAAATGAAAGAAGGGTCATTACAAACTTCTTCTGCTCGCACTATCCTTGCTCTCTCGCGCTCATCTCTCGCACATACCATCAAAGTGTACTCGCTCGCTGTCTCTTCTCTCGCTCGCTCTCTTTGATTAGATGTTAAGCAAATTAGTAGCGTGGCAATGTTTATTTAGGAATTTCGTCGCACACTCTCGCTCGGTATTGGACTACGTAATAACAAAGATTCCTTGCGATGAAATAGAAACCTCCAAATTGGGGTGAAAAACAAAGCTTTGTTCTCTCTCGCTTAACACAGTTTAATCCCTATACCCAATAAAGCTGTATAGAATCAAATCTAGCTGCTTAGGAAAATGTGGAGTCTTATACCTCATACCAAACAGAAGATATTCTTTATTGAAGCTTAAAGAAGGAGACACAAGCTTGCCGCTACTTTGGCAGTAATTGTGCATAACCTTGTTGATTATTTTTGATTTAGCAAGACCGTTCCAAAAACTTTCAACAAATGTAGGTAGAAACTACGTGGCACTTACAGTGAGCGCTATGATGATGGAACTGCGCGTAAGAAAATCAATGATCTCATGAAATTGCCATTCCCATCAGTCTTCAGACGCAAAATGCGACCATATTGAGCAGCTAGGGTACGATACAAGTACAACATTAGCTCGCTGGAATGACGGCGCGCACGCGCACGCGGCGCTCGCTGCTCTGAGATTAGGGCTTCTACGTCTCGGCTCGCGTATTTTAGAGTGATTACGTAAGGGAACTATGCATTTGAGATGGGTGTTTATTTAGGTGTTGGAAACTCTAACTTCACGGACAACAGTTTCAATTTACAATTTAGACCTCTTGGCGGGTATTTTGATATTACTCGTCTCTATTGCGGTACTAACTTTGCCCATAGGATCCCAACCCCCTTCCCTCCTAATATACTATGCACTGTGGTACTAATTGTTGCAACCAAAGAATGAATCAATTTAGTAACAACAGTGGCTTCATACTTCTAAAGCTCTTCCCAATGACTTCTAAATCCAATGAACTTCCAGAAATGCATCACTTATGGTTAATATGTTTCTGAACACTGAACACTTTATACAAACTGTACAACACATCATATTGCCTCCCTTTAACTCATGCAGCTTATGGATTTATCATACCAATAGAAAACAACAAGAACTCGGAACCTGCTAACATCAACTGCCTTGGTTAGAAGATCAGCTACATTTCATCAGTGATGTGGATTTTAAGACTGGATAAGTTTCTTCTCATAAAGCATCCCCTTATGAAGTGGTGTCTATAGCAATATGCTTTGTTTTGGAATGATATACTGGATTTCTTTATAATGCAGATTGTTGCTTTATTATCAATGTTAGATCTTTGTGTTCAATGAAATTGTAACCCATAGTTTTAACATTTGATTTGTTATCCAAAACTTGCCAAAACAGCTTGCAGCAGCTTCATATTCTGCCTCGGTTGTTAGAAGTAGCCTCAATGGTCTGCTTTTTGCATTGCCAAGAATAAGTCTCCTCCTATAAAATTGACAACCTCTGTGTGTGGATTTACTGTTAAGATTTGCTCCTGCATAGTCACTATATTGAGATAGGCTTCCAGTTATATGAGGACACTCTAGGATACCAAAGGCCCAGTTTGGGGTTTTGCCCTTTTGATAACCTAAAATTCTCCTTGACAGCATTAGAGGGGACGGGTATTTTGGATGTGCCTGAAACCTAGTACAAGCACAGACTGCAAACATAAAATCAGGCGTGAAGCTGTCAAAGTACATTAAGGAACTCAATCTGGGATCTATAAGAGATGTACTTCCATTCCCCCCCCTCATCTTGTTAGAACCAGCGCTCTTTAATATATTCTTGCTTGCCATGCCGCGCCTGTCATTCGATGGACATTCCACATCATTGACTTCCTCATACTTGACTAAAGGCTTTTGGGTCTCAATTGGTGTACTAGCAGCCTTAACATTGACAAAGTCAAACTTCTTTAGGATTTTTGTAATTTTATCTGGCTTTAAAGATTCATTGCTTATGTTTTGACTTGTAATCAAGAAAGGAAGTGATCTCTCCTTAGAACTCATCTGAAATCTACTCTTCATTAATGCCTCAAATTCATCACACCAAGATTTCTTTGTAGAACCAAAGATGATATCATCCACATAAACTTATACTAAGATGATGTCATGTTTGTCCTTCTTAAAGAAAAGAGTCTTGTCAATAGTTCCTCTTCTGTATCCATTCTTTAACAATAAAGTAGATAAAGTAGCATACCAGGCTCTGGGAGCTTGGTGTAACCCATAGAGAGTTTCACCACTTTGTAGCTTTTGAGGATATTTAGGATTCCTAGAAAAACATGGTGATGAGGGACACATAGACCTCCTCATCAATTTGCCATAAAGGAAGGCACTTTTTTACATCCATTTGATAAACTATAAAAGCCCATGTAAGAGCAAGGCCTAGGTAAGATCCTAATGGCTTCAATCCTTGCTAAGGAGCAAAAACCTCTTCAAGTCTATCCCCTCTCTTCCTCATTGGCCTATGTCATCTGTAGCAACTAACCTTGCTTTATTCTGTCATCAATCCTCTCTCATGCCTTCTTATTTTATTAAACCATTATGTTCCATTTGCCTTCCTTCCCAATAAGGCAAATCTACGCAAGAACAAAATTTTGAATCTTGAACTGAACAATTCCTCTTGCATAGCAATCAACCTAACTTTCATTCTCAAGTGCTTCTGAAATCGTCTTGGGTTCACTTTGAGACAGAAACAAGCAAATAACCCCCAAAAAAAATAAAAAATTTGCTGGAAGTCCTTATATTATTTTCTCCTTTGTTTTTTGAGCATAATTACAAAAGCATGGGGCTCTAGACACAACAAAACTCATACTTTTAGTCACTTTACTTCTTGTTTGAACTGCTGATTGTGGATCTCCAAGAATTAAAGTAGAAGGATGAAAAGAGTTGATCCTTGATGTGGGAATAGGACTGACATTCACAACAGATTCTAAATTTGTGAAATCAGCCACTGCACCCTCATCATCATAAGATGAATTGGTAAAAATACCATCAGTAGGAGTTTCATACATGTCCTCAAGTGCTGGTATTTCTGAATCATCTTGGTCAGGATTGGGTAGATCACTATCAGTACTGGCGGTACTAACTGGTGTGCTAGCAGTATTAACTATGTTAGTACTGCTAGGTTTAGCAGCTCCTGCTTGTAGAAGCAAGTCCTCAGTTTGTTGAGCAAACTCCTTCCTGAGAGCTTCAGCTGCATCATTAGCATCCTTTTCTTGCCTCTTAAGTCTTTCAAGTTCATCCAAAAAGACTTGATCCTCCTTATCTACTGGCTTCCCATTTGTCTTTAAATCAGGATGTTTGGTAGGTGCTTCACCTGCATCCTTTGCTGTTGATCTCTTGACTGTTGAAGAATAAGAAGACCATATAGGCAGTACAAAGTAGTCTTGAGCAGATTCATCTTCTTTTTCAGAATCACCTGCATCAATATTATCTTTTGTACCTGCATTGTGATTAGCTTCTTGTGGACCTGCATGTTTGTTAGCTTGATTCTCTGATCTCACAGGTTGATAATTCATAGAATCAGTTAAATAATCAAGATCAAACAGCCAAGTTGGTCCTTTTCCTGCAACATTTGGTTTATTTTCTTGAAAGGTTATGTGCAGGTTTTCTTCAACTCTCTTGGTTTCTAAATTGTATACCCTAAAAGCCTTGCTTTGTAGAGAATACCCAACTAAAAACCCTTCATCTGATTTCCCATCAAACTTGCCCAGGTGGTCAATGGTATTCAAGATGGTCACATGGCACCCAAAAGGTCTTATATAACTTATAATTGGTATTTTACCAGTTATAAGTTCATAAGGTGTCTTATTATGAGGCTTGGTCACTAATACCCTATTAAGAACATAACAAGCAGTACTAACTGCTTCAGCCCAAAAAGTGTTAGGTAAAAATGAATCTGCTAGCATAGTCCTAGCAGCCTCAATAAAGGTCATGTTCTTTCTTTCAGCAACTCCATTTTGTTGTGGAGTTCTGGCATTATTGTATTCCCTCTTGATCCCTTTAGACCTACAGAATTCAATAACATCATTGTTCTTGAATTCTGTACCATTATCACATCTAATAGTTTTAACTTTTTGATTCAATTAGTTCTCAATTTGTCTTATAAAGTCCTTAAGGTTTCACTAGTTTCATCCTTAGTTCTTAAGGAAAACACAAGTCTTTATTGTTTAGCTCCCTTTACAGATGTAGGTCCAAAAACAATCATATGAGAAGTTGTAAGGTTAGTGGCTAATAGGCTCATGATTGGACTTACAAGGAGGCCCTTGTGTTGCTTTCCTTTCTGACACGCAACACATGTGTGGGTCATTTTGAATAAATATTGAAGGTTAACCTCTTAATGGTTTCCTTTACAAGTTTGTTAAGTTTTTAAAGTTATTATGACCCAACCTCCTATGCCATTTGTTAGATTCATTCAATTAAGACCTTTGCAATTAAACAGCTAATACTCTCTGAAGGAACAATATTCTCTAAGTTGATACTGACCTATTGTTTTGTTTTGGGATTCTAAGGTACAGATTGATTTGCATCAGGTAACTTAAATTCAGGAGACAAAACAAGACATTCAGAGTTAGTAAAAAGAACCATGTTCTTCTTGTCACACATTTGCAACACAGAAAAGAGATTGAAATGCTGAAGTTCTTTCACAAAGTACACATCCTCAAAATCTAACTTTCCTGTTTTTATTTTTTCCTTTTTTTCTACCAGTTTTATGTAACCTTTACTACTCCAACAAGCAACAGGGCCACCAGTAAAGTCTTGATATTCAGCAAGTAGGTTGTTTCCAGTCATGTGCTGGAAACATCACTTATCAACAATTCCTTTATTTTGTAAATCTCTATGTGGATAATCCTGCACATCAAATAAAAGAGATTAGATTCTCTTAGGGACCCAAGCCTGTTTGGGCTTGAGTCTGCCTAGTGGATCTTTGAAAGTGAAACAATTTCTAAGACTGGATCCACCATTGTATTTGGAGACATTATGCCAGATGTGTCTTTGTGGTCTCCAATTACAACCTGCTGAGGGCTTAACAACAGTTTCCCTTTTTCCCCCAACAGCACTAACTGCTTTACCTTAGCAGTATTTACTGTTTGTTTTGAAAAATTTGTTCTAAGTGTTGTTGTCTTATTAAAAGGCCTTGAAGATGGTGAATGCGTTTTATGAAAAACAGTTGTTGGTCTAACTCTATTCACAATAGGCTTAACAGTATTAACTTTCATAGCAGCACTAGTTAGTACTGGCTGTCTATTAAAACTATGCCTAGCAGTACTAACATTCTTAGTACCGCTAGCTCTAGCAGTATTAACTGGAATTTTGCCAGTTCTAGTTAGTACTGCTATAGGAATAAATTGGTTTTGATTATTCACTCTTTGCACATTGTTTCAAATTAGCCTTATCTCCCTTTGACTAGAATTCCTGTTCAACCTATTGTTTAACTCAGCTTGTTTAGCCATCCTCTTCTCATGGAAATCACAATCTCTGATTAGATGATTAAGACTTCCACATACAAAACATGCTCTTACAGTAAACCCATACCCTAACTCTTTTTCGTCTTACTTTCGGATTTTTAATATGTGTGAAAATGATTTAACAGTTTCCCTAGGAGTTTTTTACTTGCCGGTTAGCAAAAACTGGTGTTTCCTGTTCTTTTGTTGGTTTAAGGAAACATATTCACTATCTGATTATTACTCACAAATGATAGGTGCAGCAGGACCAGACTTAGGTTGACATGCTACATTAAGAATTTATTAACAACTGGTAAAACTTTAAGGTTTTTAAGCCAAAAAAATTTTGAATCACTATTTTGCTCTTTGTAAAGGTTTTTGAACACAAATTAAACACAAAAACTAAGCACACCACTCCATGGCTCTGATACCAATTGTAGAAACATGTAATCTTATGATCAACCAAGAACAAGAGAGAGATGTGGGTTGTGATGTTAGAGAGAAGGAATGGATGGAATGGATGATGTTTATTAGATGGAATGTAACAAATGGAACAACCAACCCCTCTCCAAGGCTAGGAGAGGGTTTATATACTTCCTATAGGCCGGCCCATGGGCTATGATGGGCTTCCCATGGGCCTTGGGCTGGACTAGATTACTAATCTAATCATTACACTAACTACGAGCTAAGACCTGTTACAACTTGGAAGTGACCGACACTTTTTGTGTTTCCAACATGAGCTTCTGCCAACAATTTTTTATGGTATGTTAGAACATCTGTTTTATCATCTAAGTCTATCTTCATAATTTTTATCTTTTGTTCATACCAAAGTTGACCTTGTTGATGAGCAACTAACTGTACTTCAACTTTCTTAAGACCTTGAGTATATGCCTTTATTTCTATGCTTGCATCACTAAGTTGTTCTCTCTGAGCATCATACAGTTTTTTAAGGTTAGCATAAGACTCTTTACACTTATTTGAATAGGAAGTTACCTCTATGTCTGATTCTGAGCTATTGCAAGCCATCAAAGCATAATCTTCATCTTCTTCTGAATGACTGGTCCAATCTACACCTTCTCCATCAATGGTCACCAATGCTTTAGAGTCCTCCTTCTTTCCAGTTCTGATCCCATCCTTAGTTCCAGAGTTCCATGCATCCTTCCTCCTATTATCTTGATTTCGCTTGATTATACACTCTCTAGCAAAATGCCCTGTCTTGTGGCAATTATAGCATTCAACTTTGGTTTTATCAAAGCCAACTGGTTCTTTTGCATCAAATTATAGCTTTCTACCAGTATTCTTGTAAAACTTTTTCATTCTTATTGAGATCATAGCCACTTGCCACTTCAAGTCTATTTCTTCAAGGTCATATTTATCAATTTGTTCCAAGTCCTCATGATCCAGTTGAGGGCAACTTGATTGATTAGCAAGTAATGAGTATGATGAAGTTTGTTCAAACTTTGAGTTTGTTCAAAAATTTCTAAGATCTCTACCTTCTGCATGGTCACAAGTTTCCTTGATAATGAGGACCAAACCAGGAGTGGACAGTCTAAGTTTTGATGATTTGTACAACAATCTAAGAGTCTTTGAGAGTGATATAAAAGGCTCTACTGCATCATCCTCAAGCCCACAAAATGTAGCTTTTGTCTCTGAGAACACTAGCAGTACTTCATCATACTCATGAGGAGTTTGTTGGGTTGGTGTTTGTGATGATGGTGGAGGTGGTGGTGGTGGTGGAATTTCATCTTGTAATGATGATGCAGACATGTTTA
>BQNB010007297.1:0-22840 GCA_026074375.1 Tanacetum coccineum | reverse complement strand
AACCTTAATGTCTACTCGAACGAGGACTTGTTCGAGCATGCATGTCTATTCCATCGTTACGGCCATGTATGCATGTCTCAGCTTCCTTGTTGGATGACGACTTTTGATGAAAGTTAGAAGCTCCCTACCCTATATCATTCTTCATCCTAACCGCTGGTTAAACACGAACAAGGATGTGATCAGATTGTATGTGTCTATTCCGTTGTTACGGCCGTGTATATACGATACAGCTGCCTTGTTGGTGTGGTACTTATGGTGAAAGATTGTTGAATGATCAACCCTAAGCCTTCTTAACCTAATTTATCTTTTGACTTGTTTCTCCTTAGCTTTAGTGGTAGAGATGTGTATCCTTGCCACGCCTATGATACGAAGCTAATCACGACTGAGCAATTGAGCGTACCAATCAAATGTTTCACCCTAGATTAATCGAGTGATTTCAGTGTTTTCATTTCCATATTTCGTGAGGAGCTTGAACGATGCTTAAACGGAAAACCCTCAACTTCGGTTGGGATACATTTTCATAAACTGGAACTTTTTCTAAGGTCTACTTGAGGACAAGTAGGATTCAAGTGGGGGGATATTTGATGACATCAAATAACGTCACTTTATTATATCATTTATCCCATATGTTTTTCCCACTTTTATATAATTATTGCATTATTTGGTACTTAATTGCTTTAGAGTTGATAAATGCAGTAATTCAGGAGTGTTTTGTGAAGACAGGCTAAAAGGCGCATAATTTAGAGCTAAAATGAAGATATTTGAAGAATACTGATTTCTAACCAATACGCCGTATCCAACAAAAGAGATACAGCGTATCCGCTCCAAGACTTCACAAGAAAACGTGTTTGACCAATTCCCAATATGGCGTATCCCTTCTGTCTACATACGTCGTATCCATGAAGATAACTATTCGAAGATACAGTAAATCAAGTAAATTAAAAATGATATCACTAATTAATTGTGAACGTAGCGCGTACTCCAAGGAATCTAGCCCAATATGTCGTATCGACCTTGCCAGATACGGTGTATCGAGTCTTTTTCAGACACTATAAATAGAAAACACAAAAATGAGTTTTCAGTGTGTAATATCATATTCTTTATACCATACTTGTAACACCCCCAAAATGGGTCGCAGCGGAATAAGGGTCCGGGGCGTGTTACTTATCAGATCAATAACACAAGATAATTAATTTTTACTCTCTTAATTCGTTTTGATTTTTAATTGTTTTGATTACGCTTGTATATTGACAATGGTTGTGGGCTAAACCCTCAGGGTATTTAGCCATCTTAATGAAAGTTCAATGTTTGGTTTGTTTTAACATCGATTTCTTAATTAATCGTTGATTGTTTAATTATGCTTATCACCTTATACTTGTTTATGTGTTTGAATATGCGATCTATCATTCAACTGGGTCTAGTGATACCTAAAAAGTAATATAGATACCGAGATAGCTCTTCATATCGTGTTTTTTATATTAAGTGGGACCAATAGGATCACAGAATAACACTTTTGTCTTCGTTGAATTATGAGCTTAGTTGGACGGGTAGGTGACCCGTATATGTTTCACAATCATGCCTTAATTAACTGATAAGATTTAAATAGTGACTACCAGTATAATAAAATCACCGTCAAACAATAAGTGGTAAAGTCTCTTGGGCTAAGGTTTTTAACAGATCACCACTACTTTGATTCCCTAAGATATATAATAATTAAACTAAAGGATGCTTTAATGCGGATGCGTTAATGTGACAGGATTAATTATGTCTGGTCCTTAGATGATGTCCCCCTGCCTAAGGCTTAAGAATATATGCCGCTTCGAGATAAGTAAGTCATTGCACTAAACAAACAACCAACATTGAACCTGGATATTAATATGGCCTATAACATTTTTATATCATTTGGCTTGTACCGCTTTTTTATCTTCTGATTTTCTTCTTTCATGTTTATTGTGTATTGAATTGATATTTGTCACCACCAAACCTGTGCCAGTCTCTCAGGCTGAAAACCCCCTATATCATTAGACAACGTATATAGCATAGGTTTAACCAGTAAATAGACTAATTAGAACTAATTAAAATACTAATAGAATATAGGATTAATGTTTCACTCTTAGTGTTCGACACCCTAGTTATCGCGAAACTCCATCTTGACCGGGTATACTGCCCGTTAAAGTGTTGTTTTAGGTTTGTCGGCTAAATATAAATTTAAAACTTGATTATCAAATAATTGACCCTACACGACAGCACATCATGTTCCTTCCCCTGTTAACTCTCGTCTTTACTAATCTGGCTTGTACAACAACTACCACAACGATACTATATTGATCATTCTTATTTTCTCTCTCGAAGACGCCGGTGGCATTCAATTAAAGTGAGTATTTAACCACAATCAGATTACAAAATCCATTTGTGATTTTCCCATAGAAAAAGAACAATGTCATATGGGAATGATGAAATCAACAAGAAACCAGAGAACAATAGTTAGTGTTTAAGTGCTTCTTGTGTAACTGTATATTTGTTATTCATTTGCTTATTTATTACGTTATACTTATTTGATCATTCCACATTAATCACAACCTCATTCGTGCAATGGCATAACAAATTGGAGCAATCGAAAAAACTCAGATTTTGTAGATTATGTGATCTTAATAGGGGAACATTAAAGGAAAATCAATAAATTTCTGATGAAATTTTAGATGAATTATATAATTCAGCTATGTTAAAGGTTAGTTTGTTTCTTGCATTTTCTGTATCTGGACAAAGGTCAGCCTATTTTTGCAATGTTCTTGTTTCAGTTAGAGGGTACGGAAAATATGTTGCCTTATATGCCTGATACTTTATACACGTAGTTTTAATGGTAGTTCCAAACACCCTTAATGGTTTGAAAATGGTATCTAGACACCCCTTATGGTCTGCAAATGGTCTCCAAAACACCCCTAATGGTCTGCACATAATATGTTCTGTAGGGAAATACTTATCAATGGTAGAATTTTCAAAGGCTACAAATAAGGATTATACAAAGCTGTTGGTGACTATTGAGATGATTGAGTATGTTTTTGCTAAATATGGGAACAAGTGGCATATAGAGGATGACATAGTTGATGTGATACTTAAAGACTTGTGGATGAAATATAGGAAATGTTAGTGTATTATTGCAGACTGTCATTTTGGTTGCTTGGAAGTGTATTGTATATGTACATTTAACCTGTCTTCTATTAACTTCTAGATGATAAGGGAAACGAAAAAGTGCATGATCTTGAAAATAGAATAGAAAAGCTTGACGTGGATAAGGAGGCAAAGCAGGCAAAGCATGATCAATTAAAGGTGAATAAAGGTATGCATTTTGTTGTAGTGAGTCAAGCTTTTCACTTATGCAATTATTGGAATATATAAGATGTTGTATTGTATATGTACATTTAACATGTCTTAACCTATTAACTTTTAGATGATAAGGGAAAGGGAAAAGTACAGGCAGAGCATGATCATTTAAAGGTGATAAAGATATGCATTTTGGTTGTATTGAGTCAAGCTTTTCACTTACTAAGTCAAGTAGGATAAATACAACATCTTATATATTCCAATAATTGCAGAAGTGAATCAAATATCTAGTGATGGAGATGTTTCTAGTGATGAAGGTGTTTTTGGTGATGAAGATCTTGTCTTGTTTAATGATGTTAAATATCCACTCACTGATGCTAAGATAATGATGTTTAAGGAGAGACCCACAAGATCTAGAGCTCTCACAAGACAAGTTGCTTCCACTTCCACAAGATCCAGAGCTCTCACAAGATAAGTTGCTTCCACTTCCACTGCCAAAGCTCCCAAATACAAGATAGCTCCATTTCCACTTCCAATATCACAACTACTTCAACTTCAACTCTAGATAGGGTAGTGGAAAATAGCCATGACTGGATGTGTACTTGGTTTAAGAGCTCCTAATGATCCTAATGCTCCAACTTCAGCTCCAAGAAAGAGGAAGTCCAAGAAACCTTGACTAAATGCAGTGTATCTATTGTATATTGATGTTTAAAAACACTTTACCTTTGTAGCTACCTTTGGATATTTTCTATTAAGATGTTTATTATTAGTATCTGAATTGGTAATTTTGCAAAAAAAAATTTTTTTTGGGTAAAAGGGAATTCATACCCCGGTAAAATATATTACACCAAAAAAAGCATTGAAGTACAACGGATGTAGGTGAAGTCCTAACATCTCAGCCCGTTACATGGGCAACAATCATGCACATAATAGTGCAACACCTAATATAAGAATGACAAGCCATTCTTATGACTACCAAACTAAGTTGAAAATAAAATAACAAGCAGACTATAAGATAGGAATGATGCTCGTGCTTCCAACTTAGACCATAATGGAGACTATCGATTCCGAGACCAAATAATAGCTCCAACTTCCAAGATAAACACTACTAATGTCATCTTGATGACAAACGTCAAGAAGAGTTACCAAGAGCAATGTAATCGAACCAAATCATGCCTCCAACCTTATGCCCTTCTATGTAAAACATCATGACCCAATAAAACTCGACATAAGCTATAACATGAAGCCCTAATAAACGTAGGACAAGTCCACGTCTAGAGTCCAACAGTCTGCTCCAACGCACACTTCGTAACAACCACATGCCATCATCACCTTAACAGAAAATTAGGGTTTTAACTTCCACCTCTCCCATACCCTTTACACAAGCTGCACCAAGAACCACCAGCCATCAAATGGCACCATTCAACGATCACCGTACCATTGCGTACCCATCGGCATCAAAAGATGGCTAAATTTTTTTTTTTTATTTTTTTTTTTTTGCTGTAAAACAACTATTTACTGTTAATTATAAATATGAATATGCAGGATTGCTGTATTTTTAGATCATTTGACTTATGTTTGTAGCAATATTATAGTTTGTAGTTTGAGTGTTTGCATACTACATTTCTATTCTAATGCATTGTAGTTTGGACCATTTAGCATTTTTAGTTTGACTTTCTAAATTCAAACTGCAAATGGCGAATTCTTGAGTTTCTGCATTGGGATAAAGGGGGTGATTAGGATATGAATTAATGCCGTTTTTGACAATTTCAAAGTTTTGCAGTCAACTCATCCCATTTACCATTTGCATTGGATAAATGGGGTGTTTGGATATAATTTGCAGATTGCATGAGTTGACTGCAAATGCTAAATGTGTGTTTGGATATGACTGTATCCATGAGCAATATATTGCAGTTTGCAGTCAACTCATCCCATTTATCATTGCAGTTTGTAGTTTGAGTGTTTGCAGACTACATTTCCATTCTAATCACTCAAATTATGTTTGGATATGATTGTATCCATGCATTTGCAGTTTGACTTTTCCCATGTTAGCATTTTTGCATTTTGAGTAGTCAACTCAGCCATTTACATTTGTAGTGTAGTTTGAAATGTTTGCAGGCTATATTTCCATTCAAAACTCCCATTTAGCATTTGCAGTTTGACTTTCTAAAGTCAAACTACAAATGCTCATGGCATGAGTTGATTGCATTGGATAAAGGAGGTGTTTGGATATGATTTACAGACTGTATTTTCATTCAAAACTCCCATTTCCAAATTGGAAACTTTAACAGTATTAGGACTTCCCTTGTATTTTATGTGCATAAACAAATATAAAAAACTACATTGTTCTTAAATACATTATAATAGCACATAAACTGATACAACTTAAACTGAAACAATAATAGCTATTTGGTAGATAAGTTATGGTTACGATTACGTGTTTTCCTAAGTAGCGATAACCCATCTGAGCCCATTATCATGAACTGTCAATTACTGTTGTGAGCGCGAATGTTATAAATAGATCTATTTGGGATTGACATCCCCGTTCGGGTGAGTCATGCTCACTGTGCCGGTTTGCCGGACAACGAACGTATACCATGTCGGACATAGGATGTTGCGGGTTAGAACATCATCACGGGCAATGTTGGCAATTTATATTGCATTTCATACATGTCGAGCTTCAGTGTCATGAGCTTAGGAAAACGTAATTACATTTTATGATGTTTGCATCTGTTGCATTATCATGGGGAAATCTTGCGGTCCTACATTATACATTTTATAAACCTATGAATTCACTCAACAATATGTTGACGTTTTAAGCAATGTTTTCAGGGGATCAATAAGGCACGAGGTGCAAGGGATACATTGATGGTTTTGATTTGGATGTCATGCATTAAATATTTTGTCGCATTACATTTTGTATATCTGTTATGGGCTAGAAATCTTTGTATTTTGAACAAGTGAACAAGTGAAGCTTCAGGATTTTGTAACAAACAATTTGTTAAATCCAATGTATCAGTTTTAAACGGCTTTTAATGGTCGTTCTTATATATATCTTGTGTTATTGATCTATGAAGTACCACCCCGACTTAATTTGGGGGTGTTACACAATTTTATTAAATCGTGCTTGCTAACAGTCAAGCCTATTTCATCAAAAGAGAACGCATCATTGCGGTAATCATTCAGAGTATACATGACTCCATCGAAAACATTACAACATTATTCAAAACAAGGCACTTATCATTAAGCGCATATAATCACACAACGGCATGCTTGTTAAATAGTCAAGCCATGATTAACAACAAATTTCGGCTAAGTCCAACCCAAGAAAAGTTTCTAAAGTTACAGGATGTTCACGAGCCTGATAACCATGGATGCATATCCAAAAAGATTTTTATCATCGTAAGGTGTTCACACGCGGATCCATACCCAAAAAGATATTTTTAACATCACAGGGTGCTCACGGGCTTTATAGCCATGGATACATACCCAGAAAGAGATTTTTGACATTACAGGGTGCTCACGGGCTTTATAGCCATGGATCCATACCCTATCAAATGGTCAAGTTTGCTTATATTTATCAAACCCTGAGCATTCTTCACGGTGCCCCAGGCACGATCGTCACCGGCCCGGCTGCCATCCGTGGATTTTTCGAGCTCGCACACCAATTGCGACCGCTCCTACCCGACTCCGTCCCATGTCTTTCAACGAGCGTCGAGGACCCTTATCCTATGTTTTTCAACGGGGGGCTAAAAATCCGGGTACGTGTTACCCACCGTTTGGACGTCATTTCACAATGTCGCCTCGAGCTCGCACAACGTACGACCACTCGACTAAATCACATATCACATAAACACATAACAAGCAAAAGTTTTGCACATAAATTTTCAACTATGGCTATCTGCCGTTGGCCATCGACGATCAAAGGGAATTCGAGTCAAGCACAAGGATTCCTCAACTAAATAAACAAAGACGACAAACGGGATTATCTTTTATCTACTGCCACGAAGTCGGCAAACTCCAACTGTCCATCGCGTACCGTTTTATTCCCTATGGAAAATGATTGTAGGTCCTTATAAACAGGATCTGAATGAGCCTTGATAGTCCTTTGGATAAATCCAAAAACACTATGAGAGACAATGACTGTGAATATAAATATTGACGCGGAATATCAATATCTATACCAAGATGAACAAGAACGAAATACTAAAATTGCTATTACTATTACTATTTGATTGTGAATACTCAATCAACTCATATGTTTACAATACTATTCTATGTTCCTTTTATAGGCTTAAGGAACCCTAAACGCGTTAAGAGATAATACTTATCTCTTCCTAAATCAACGCTAATTGATAACTATTACTATAATTACAACAGACTTAACTGTCTGACCAAGCAGTATTAACTTTAATACTGCCAGGCTTAAGTTAATGCTAGCAGACTTAACTTGCTCTACCAGACTTAACTTCTATACTAACAGTACTAGCTATTCGTCTATCAGTACTAACTTTAACTAACAGACTTAACTTTAATACTAACAGTATTAAGTCTGTTTACAATATTTTCCTAACAATTTGGATTTCCAAAAGCCATTTACATGCACAAGTACTCCTAAGAAAATCAAACTTCAAAACAGTCCCAATTCGGATCTGATTGCACACTAAAAAGTTTGGACTTATTAACCATACTTAGACATAAAATCAGAAGGTATCCTTCTGGGGTTTCTCTATATACATATGGAACTTAACTACTGTAGAAGGGCTAAGCTCAATTCGAATTTTAAGTTAGGGTTTTACCCTCACAAACATGACCTAAATCTGACCCGTATTTACTGTTTTGACAACTTTTAGTATAACCAATATTTGAATGACTTCCCGACCTTAAAAACTTTCGAGGCCAGATTTTCTGGAAAGTACATTCAATGAGCTACTGTTTAGAGTCCAGAAACATAAAAAAAACTATTACCATCATGGAGATAATCACTCGTAAACACAGCCCTAAATTCTGCTCATCCTAAATCAAGATTTTATCGCAAATCTAACCTAACCAATTGCATGATCATGACCCAAATCAAGCCCTAATCATTCTAACATCATTAAATATCATTAATATTCTATATTTTATGTGAACCCTAGATCCATCATAAATGATGTTACATGAATTAAAAGAATAAACAAGGAAGAAGAACATACCTAACGATCTTTCTTGAATTAACACGATCTAACACCTAGATTTCTTGATCAAAATTTTTATCTTCCTTAGGGTTTTGGGAGCACAATCATACGGCATCAATAAGAAGAGAAAAGAGATGGGCCAAGTTGATTATATAACTAATTCTTTGAAGTCCTAGCCCAACTCAAATAAGTCTAAAAATTTTTTTTTCTTTTTTTCTTCTATAACCCCAAACCGGACGCACCCTTATTAATATATATATATATATATATATTTAATTTATTAATTAACTAATTTACTTTATTACCTTAAGTTTTTATAAAAACCTAAGCTAATTTGATTAAAAACTAAGCTAATTTTATAAACCTTTTCTCATAAAAACTACTTTCTAAATATAACCTTCATTTCACCAAACCACTTTCTACTTTTAGAAAGTTTGCTATAAACTTCTATATTTCACTCACTTATTTCATTTCTAAAATAGCATACTTTCCATAAAACTCAATCCTCAATTTCTTAATATTTGACATAGCATTACATGCGACATGTCAATCATTTCCATTATCACCACATGTGAACACCTGGAATATCCGACACTTTAACACATATATTGAATCAAAATGAGATGCCCATACAACTCAAAATGATCTTAAGCACATACTTAACTCACTTAGCACACATAAAAATCATACTATCAATTCCATTGTCACAAAATGTGAACAAAATGAAATTCACATATTAACCATAAATTAAATCAAAATGAGACGATCACGCTCATAAATTGATAACCAAACTCACATAAGATCACATAAACACATAGTTATAACACATAATAATATACTTGGGTCAACACTATCGGTTTGACTAACCGGCTCAAGACACGGTTGTCACACTCCACACTTGTTTTACCGGTGTAAAACAAGAGTGTGGAGTTTCAAAAACTTGATTCTTTTCATTTGAAGCACTTGTCTTAAAAACCTTTTGAGAAGTAGGTGTTTCAAAAACTTGAGATTTCTTAGAAAACTTCCTATCTTTTTGCAAAGAATAGGTTGTAAACTGAGAAACCCTTTTCAAAAACGGTTTTGAAGATTCACCCGTGTGAACCTTTTCTGAAACACTTACTTTAGGTTTTGATGAGTTGAAAACTTTAGTTTGCCTTTTTGCCTGGTTCAGAGAATCAAACTTTGCTTTTAAAGCATTGTATGAAGTTCTCAACTCATAATATTCTTTTTGATGAGAAAGAATATTTTGTGATGCCAACTTTGATTTTAAAGATGCAATTTGTTTCAAAAGCTAATCTTTTTCATTTTTAGGCAAATACTGAGCAGTGACTGGTTTTGACAAATCTTTTTGCATAACAATTTGGGCGTAAACCATGATTTTAAAAGTTGAGAGTTTATCAAAGTTTATCAGTAGGTGGTTTTCCCAGAATTGAAGATCTATCAAACTTAGTTTCCACAGACTTCCCTTTTAGACTTTCCAATTGAGCTCTCAAATGATTAGTTTCTTTTAAAATTTGATCCTTTTCGGATTTAGAATCATCAATATTTCAGGCCAATTGTCTTTCGATAACAACTTTTGTATTTTTTGTTGGAATATGTACACATAGAAATAATATATGTCTGGGAATTTATTCGAGCCTACGGGGACGCACGCGTTAATACGTAAAACAATTAATAAATATATTAAATGTAATATATTTAAGTGATAAAGCTTAAACAAGCATTAAATAGTAACACATATTTAATGGGAGTTATATTAGTCATTAATAGTTAAAAGAAGGACTAATATGCAATTATGGAGAAAAGGATAGTGTGGGAATTATTTTCTTATTGACTTAGTCAATTAGTTTTCTAATCTCCAAGAGGAGGTGGAATTGCCTAACTTGCAAGCCAAGTTTTAGGAGGCTATAAATATAGGTTTAGGTGATTTGTTTTCTCATAACTTGAAAATCAAATCCCTAAAATTCTCTCATTCTCTCCCTCTTGCTTGTGCGATCGACCGAACATCCTAATGGATTCGGTTCGTGGGTTTTGTTCGACAAAGAGAAACCACAAAGGTTTCAATAGTTGATTTCTTCAAGAACGCAGTGGTTTGGCTTTATCAATACTAGTACTAGCATACTTAATTGTTTGCTAAGAACGTATTATGTGTGTTGAAGTAGAGAGATCTACCTTTAGATCTTGGGTGGTTATTGCGTAGTATTTGATTTATACACACGTGTATATTCAAGACGATGTTTAAATTAATTGCTAAAAGGTACACATCGTGATCCTTTGTTAATTATGTATTATATACGTGTTTATATGTTTTTGCTGCGTACTCGTGATATCAATTGGTCAATAGTTGTTAAAACCCCAATAGTGGCATCACAAGCCATCCTGTAGAATTGTAATTACAAAGATGTAAAATTTGACAATTATGGTTATATGGTTTTAGTATTTTAAAGCCCTTTGGGCGTTTATACTTAATAAAAATTATTCTTATAGTGGATAAAATTAATTAGACAAAACCCTAGGTTGTACGAAATTTTATATGTTAAATTTGATAGTTTAATTTGTTAATTGATCGGGTTTTAATTAAAAGTTAGTTTGTTATTCGTGATAAACACATGCAAGTTTATCATGGATAAGATATATGATATTATTCATAATTAATTGTTAATTAGATGACATGCAAATTTGATGATTAGATCATAAAAGTTGAGTTTTCTTTTTAGTTTTTCGGATTGTTTGACAGACTGTTACTAAAATATTTGTAAAATATTCATCGTACGTCAAAAAATTTTGGAATGTTTATGGTAGATCCACGACTCAGTAAGCTACAACTTTTTAGGTTACTGCAAAAGCTGGGGAAGAATCTAGCTATGTCCTGTCGGGGCCTGAAGTCGAATGAAATTTTCTATCAGCTTTTATGTGCTATGTGGTGTATATTTATATATGGCTTACGCAATCGATTATATCGATGTATGTGGCCCGATTCATTAGAAGAATGAGCCTTATATGAATATATACATAGTTTAATTATTTGATAATTAGAATCATTGTTAATATTTGCATGTGTTAATTGTTAAGTGGGTTTAAATAAATGTTATGTGTATTAGTATTTTATATTTATTTGTTTTTATAAGTTTTTGACTTGTGTAAAACAAAAGGATTTTTCGAAAAAGAAAATATAAATATGACTAATAATTATGAAATAAGATTTATTATAGAGTAATAGACTATTAATTGCGAAGTCTTATGAGTCACTCGGGTGTGGTTATATTTAATGTTAGGGCTCACACCTTAACTTCTCACGACGAGACTTGCAATTAAATAGGTTTATAATGTGTTTTTAAATTAAAGATTGAATTTTATCAGTGATGAAATTTGCAAAAGTACTATTTAATTGAAAGGCATATCACTAAGGGTTTGAGGTTTATGTACTCTATAAATCCCTGATATCTTGCAGTTATTTAGGAAGCGTGAATGGTCTAGGGTTTGAATGGTTTTTAATCATTCTTTAATCTTTTCCCGTGATAAAATAAAATTTCTTTAGATTTGAAAACACTTGAATCGTTAATTTTTAAAGATAACACTATTTATACTTGAGATGTATAGAAAATATGTAATTCCGTAATAAATAACTTAATTGAGTAAAGTTTTTATTAAAATTAATGATACGAAGATGTATGCATGCTTCTTCGTACATATTTGCCACGTCAAATAAAAATACCATTTTTTAAATAAGTTGTTGCCATCCAATTTGAAAGAACACTTGCATTTGCCTTTTACATTACGTGAGACGTAGTTAGATTGCAAACCCAAGGTGATTATACACTTTTCGTGAGACGTTGGTGTTACATAATCACAGTTCTTGATTGGACGACTTAATTGAGGTAAGCTGGTGAGACCTTATGCTCAAGGCATAGATGGGATGAAACATGCTTACTAGTATATTAATGTAATAAAGTAAGTCCCATAATGTTCTAGGAATTGCACCGGTGGCAATTATTGATCGTCAATTACCTTTTGAATACACCATTGCTAGCAGATCAACTGATGTGATGGTGGTATGTCAAGTTGGATCCTAGGCCTTAGAAAATTAATTGTTTATATATTTAAACATGGGTAGTTAATTTTCTTCAAGGAGTATTATCGAAAATACTAAAATCTTGAACTTAATATGTTTTGTAGATGGCACTACCTGTCTAAAACATAAACCATTCGGCTTTCAGGTCGATGTTTGAAAGAGAAAAACTTTCTGGTTCAAATTTCAATGATTGGTTTCGTTCACCTAAGATGGTCTTGAGAGTTGAAAAGAAACTGTTTGTCATTGAACAACCTATTTCCCCTGCTCCACCTGCCGATTCCAAGTACTTGCGCAGTGGAATGCGGTTTATGATGCTCATAATGAGGTTGCTTGTCTTATGCTCGGAAGTATGACTCCCGAACTACATGGACAGCTTGAAAATTCCTCACCTTATGAAATGCTTCAGGAGCTTAAATCCATGTTTGAGAAACAAGCTGGAGTTGAGAGGTTTGACCTAATCCAAACTTTCCATGCTTGCAAACAAGAGGAGGGAAAACCAGTTGGCCCATATGTCATTAAGATGAAGAATTATGTGGCGCAACTGGAACGTCTTGGTTATGTGCTCCCACAAGATCTTAGTGTTGGTTTAATCTTGAATGGCCTCACTAGTGACTTTGTTGGATTTGTAAGGAACTACAATATGCATAACATGGGGAAGACAATTGGTGAACTACATGCTCTGCTTATTGAGTATGAGAAAGGTTTACCTAAAAAGGCTGCTACACCACAAGTAATGGCGATTCAAGGTGGTAGAATCCGCAGAAGCCAATAAAAATCGGTTAATGCTAAGGCATAATTATGGTAGTAAGGGAAAAGAAATAAATTATAATCCCGAAGCTAAAACCCTAAACCTTCTGCTAAAGAGCACCCGACAAAGGATGACACCTGCCACCACTGCAAAGAGGTGGGTCATTAGAAGAGGAATTGTCCTGCTTACCTTGCTAAGTTGATTAAGAAGAAGAAGCAAGTTGGCACTGCCAGTTCTTCAAATATCTTCACAATAGAATTATTTTCTTTTCCTAATAAATACTAGGTGTACGACACTGGTTGTGGTATTTACATCTGTAACACAAAAGAGGGTCTTAGAGGTGAAGAAATCTGAAATAAGGAGCTCTCTATTTGTGCGTGGACAATGGCGTTTGTGCACAAGTAGAAGCTATTTGAAGTGATGACTTAGTTTTACCTAATGGCCTAGTGATTTGTTTAGACAATTCTCATTATGCACCTACTATAACTAGAGGTGTTATTTTAGTTTCACGTTTGGTAGACAATGGTTTTATCCAATGTTTTACAGATTATGAAATTTCAGTTTCTAAGAATTATGTTCTTTATTTTAATGTTATTCCGAGTGATGGTATTTATGAAATTGATATGCTTAATCTTGTGCCAAATGTTAATTCTATTTATAGTGATTGCTACTTCATTACCTTTACAGATGATTATAGTCGTTATGGTTATGTTTATTTACTTAAACATAAACATGAAGTCTTTGAAACATTCAAGGTGTTTAAAAATAAAGTGGAAAATCAACTTGGAAAGACTATAAAGGCACTTCAATCCGATCGAGGAGGCGAATATAATAGTCAAGAGTTTAAAGATTATCTAAAAGCTTGTGGAATTCTTTAACAGCTTACACCTTCATACACACCACGACACAATGACGTATCTGAAAGGAGGAATCATACCTTGTTGGACATGGTTCGATCAATGATGAATCTTACAACTATGTCGTTGTCCTTTTGGGATTATGCTCTGGAGACTGCTACACGCATTCTCAATAAAAGACACCATATAAACTATGGTATGGAAAACTTCCTAACTTGTCTTACTTAAAGGTCTAGGGATATGAGGCGCTTGTGAAGCGGGATATGCCTGACAAACTCCAACAAAGATTTGTTAAGTGTATCTTTATAGGATACCCAAAGGAAACGATGGGTTACTATTTCTACTTCCCACCTAAAAACAAAACTGTTGTTGCAAGGTATGTTGAATTCTTGGAGAAAAATCTTTTGTCTCAAGAAATCAGTGGGAGGGCGAAGAACTTAAAGAAATTCAAGATAAAGATACATCACCTTCTGAAAACACTAGTGAAATTCCTATAGAGGTTTAAGGTTTCGAACTGCCTCAAGAGGAATTTGTTCCCGTTCGTAGGTCCACGAAGACACATCGAGCTCCTGAAAGCGTATGTCTAAATGTAGAAGTAGAGGAGCATAGTTTGGGGGATCTTAATTAATCCACCAACTATAAAGCTGCAATGTTAGATCTAGAATCTAATAAATGGGTTGATGCTATTAAACACGATATGGAGAGCTATCCCAGTATCTAGATTACTTGGTCTGTATCACTAGATCCAGTTGAATGATAGATCGCATATTCAAACACATAAACAAGTATGAGGTGATAAACATAATTAAACAATCAACGATAAATTAAGAAATCCATTTTAAAATAAACCAAACACATTAAACTTTCATTAAGATGGCAATACCCGAGGTAATTAGCCCACAACCATTTGTAATTATACAAGCTTACATCAAACACTGAAAATAGAACGATTTAAGAGAGAAAAAATTCATGAAGTCTTCTATGAGATTTGTGATCAATGCTTTGACCTTGGGGCTGATCTTTCTTTCTAAATTCGTCTTTAATGATATGGTAAATAGAGAATATGATATTCACAACTGAAAACTCATTTTTGAGTATCTTTTATTTATAGGTGTCTGAAAAAGACTCCGATAAGCCGAACAGTCAAGGTCATTACGGCGATTGGTGGATTCCTTGAGTGTGCCTACGTTCATAATACAAAATCATGATAATCATTCCCAATTTACTTGATTTACTGTATCTTCGAATAGTTATCTTCATGGATACGGCGTATGTAGGCAAAAGGGATACTGTATTGGAAATTGTCAACACGCTTCACACATTTCTTGTGAAGTGTTGCGCGGATACGCCGTAATCTTCCTTTAAATGGATACGTGCGCAGTTGTCAGAATGCAGCAATCTTCAAATATCTTTGTTTTTTGCTCCAAATTATCTCCATTTTAGTTTATCTTCACAAAACACTCATGAATTACTGCATTTATCAACTTTAAAGAAGCATGTAAGTACGCAAATAATGCAATAATTATAGAAAATTGGGCAAAACAATGGATAAGAATGAATATAATAAAGTGACGTTATTTGCTTGTAATCAAATATCCCCTACTTGAATCCTACTATGTCCCTCAGTAGACTTAGAAAAAATTCCAGTTTATGAAAGATGTGATCCCAACCGATTGAGGTTTTTCGTTAAAGCAATTTTTGTCTTAATTCACACTGACATAACCAACTCACCTCACGAAATATGGAAAAAAAAACACTCATACACTCGACTAATCTAGGGTGGGCAACATTTTGATTGGTACGTCTTAATTATCTGTTGTAGATTACTTACGATCATATTCTTGGCAAGGAAACTCATCCTCCACCGCTAAAGCTAGGAGAAATAAGTCAAAAGATAAATTTAGGTTTAAGAAGGCTAGGGTTGATCATTCAACAATATTCACATAAGTTACCAACACCAACAAGGCAGCTGTATTCGTACATAACACGACCGTAAACGATGGAAGACAGCATACAATCCGATCACAGTCCCCTGTTTCATGTTAACCAGCGTTAGGATTAAGAATAATATAAGGGTAGGAAGCTTCTAAACTTTCCCCGAAAGTCGTTGTTGATCCACACCTTGATCGATTCTTTTACGTAGTAAAGTGATTGTATACCGATATTGGAAGAATCCAAAATAACAAAGATCTGAGACTTCGTATGTATACCAAAGTGGTATGCGGAATCTACACTTAGATACACTAGAAAGTGTTTATCAATAGAACATAATAACCAAACAAAACAATGAACAATGAAGAAATAAACAAACGCTTCAATATTATTAAATAATAATCGAGATGCTCTTGTAGTACGGGGTTACAACCTGAAGCTATCACAATCTATATCTAAAAGGTAATCGTCTCAGTATAATATGTAACCTAAACCCTAGGATATCCTTTTTTATAGAAACATAAGAGTCCTTTACAAAGATAACTACCAATCTTTTAGATCAGTACCAGCATCCCATAAAAATCTTCCATCATACATATACTCCAAGTTAGCAGCTTTTTTGACCATCATGCAGTATATAACTCCTTCTCCAAGCAGTATTAACTAACACTAGTAGTACTAAGTTAGTACTAGAGTAGCTAACTCCAAAAGTACTGTTAGTTTATACCTTGGCCGTATAAGTCTTTGAAGATTTTTCCTAACAATCCCTCCCTAAACTTGTGAATTGTCCTTCAAATCATCAAGTTTTTTCTCTATTAAATCTTCTAGTTCTTCTTCCTTTGCACTGATGAATTTCTTTCAACAGTTCCTTCTACTTCTGCACCTTGAGATCTTTATAAACCTATAAGTTCAAAACGCATGAAGAACTCTCATTAATTACCTCTAATTTCTTTTTCACCTCTTGAATCATCTCTTTGACTTGAGGTATTTTCTTACCTGTCATCATATTTATGGCTATACCATTCTGCATCAGTAAAATGTGAATACCACAAAAATCATATAAACTCCAGCTTATCACATTGTATTCATGCTGATTCTTCCATAGTTCATCTTCTTCATCAGGCTCAAATAAGGTATGTAAATCTCCCCAAAGCATCAGATCATACCCTTCTGGTCTTGAAGTACTATACCTTTCCTTGACTAGTCTGTACAACTCCTCTACATCTTGTCTATCAAAGTCTTCAGCTCTCACACAAAACTTGTAGTTCTGGAGAACATGCCTTCTCCTTGAAGATTTGATAATGACAATGAAATTCTTCTGTCAAAACACAAGTCTTCCAATCCGACAAATGGAACTTTTGTAGATAGTGAATTCAACCTCTATAGGAACCTCTCTCTTGTATTCATTCTAAAAATCTTTTGAGTTCTTCCTTCTCAGCACTTCCTCCATCTTTTTGTCTCTTCCTTGTGCTTTTTCTAAGAATATATTTCTTTCTCTTTGCTCCAGTTTCTTTAGAAACTTCTTTCACTTCTTCTTGTGTATTAACATCTTCTTCTTCAATCTTTTCCAAATTCTTTTCCAGGAGACTCATCATGTCACTTCCATGCTCCTGATCCATAGCTCAACTTTGTTGATTAAAAATCCCAAAACCTTTTCAATATTGGCCTAATCTCATTGTTAGAATTCCCATGAAGTCACTGATCTGTAGTGTCCCCTGATTCATCAAGTATATTGATCATAATTCTCCTTGCTTGGCAACTATCTTTGGGTTTCCTCTTTAGAGATGAACCTTGATGACTTGAAAGGATCCTTCCCAATCTATCTTCTTAGTAGACTTAGCTTCACCATAGCTCTTTGCCTTTCTTCTTCATCCCACTGTCTAGCAATTTCTTCATCTCTTGTAATCTGAGCCCTTTGTCTTCATTCATTTGCTCTTCAAGTCTGATGGCTTCAGCAAAACTTAATCTTTCTTATTCAAGCTCTTTCTTAGACTTCTTCTTGGGCTCAGACTTCTAATTCATTTATTGCATTTCCCCATTGTCTTGGTCCCTTAACTTTTTCTGCACTCCTTCTTGTATAAGTAACAGTTCCTCCAGCAGTACTAAAGTTTACCTCAGCAGTACTAACTATTGGAACTTCATCACTAGCAGTACCTTTCTTTGCACCAACAGTACTAACTTCATTACTTCCTTTCTCACTGCTTTTCTCTTGATCTTGAATTACTATCTGTAGGATCAAAAACCCCCATCTTGAATCACAGTTAAGTTCATTACTTGCTTTCTCTTGAACTTCTGCATCAGATAATATCCTCCCCTGTTTGGAAGAATCATCTGCAATGTCTTCATCATCTGAATGAACAATTTTAGCTCTCCTCCTTGCTTTCCTAATCTTGATTTGAGCCTCTAGCTTCTTGACCCTGAGTATGAGCTTAGTAAATGCAGAACTGTAGGTTTGCTTTGTTGTCTTCAAGTCATCCTCCAAAACTCCAATCCTGTCACACCAGTTTGGTAAACCAAATCTGTCAATTTCACATTGATTTCAAGCTACCTCATCACTTCCATGTGAGGTGAAACAGCATGGATGGGTGATTCTTTGGGTGTAGGAATAGGTGATCACTCTAAGGTGAAATGTTGTGTTGGTGATGGTTGTGTTGGTGCAGCAGTGATATGTTCAGGTGTAGGTGAAGGTGCAGGTGAAGGTGAATGTGTAGGTGAAGGTGAATGTTCAGGTGAGTGGGAAGGTGAGGATGTGATTCTTGAAGGTGAAGTGGAAGGTTCAGTAACATCTAGCATAGTAGGGAATAGAGCAACTTCCTGGCCTGAAAATCCCTTGGTAGGCCTCTTCATATTGTTAAACACTTTCATGCTAAGAGAGGGTACAGGATATGTTCTGGAGTGTTGTTGAAGTTGGTTCCTCTGCATATCTAGGCATATTTGAATGAACCTAGGGTACATCAAAAACTTATGGGGGCTAGAGATATTGGACACCATATGCTCAAAAATCATCCTAGAGAAATTATACTTCCTATTGGTAGCTAAACAGATCACAGCAGTTGCAATATTACTACTAAACTGCTCCCAAGCAGTCTTCTTTGGGCTAAGGCAATGAAGAATAGAGTGGATAAGAAACCTCCATTGAGGTGAAAAAGCACCCTTTTGAAAAGTTAACTTATCTGAGTCAGTGTGATATCCCATAAGTGCCAATTGCTCAAAGATCTCCGAGTTGGGAATAGAAGAAATACCATCTTGATCATCCAACTTGAGATGTCGTCTTAAAGATCCCTCAGTTATAGTCAGTGAGTGACCATCAATGGTAGCAGTAATCTTGACTTCTCCATTTTCAGCAGTAGGAACTTCAGCAGACCTCCAAAATTGTTTGATAAATGAGACACAAACCTCTGGCTTCTTTGTGAGTGCATAGCAAATGTGACTTCGATTTAGGAAATCGATGATTTGATGAAACCCTGCACTTCCTGTAGATTTTTCTAAAAACGCTACCATGTTGTGCTTGTCACAAAATTCCAAGTTTGCCATGAATACAAATGTGATAAGCGAGTGGATAGATGTCGATGATGAATATATAAGGCTGGAGAAAGTTAATTGAGTATAAATAAGAATTGTCGATATATGATTTGACCGACTAAAGAAATTGAGTTAATCGTGATTAAATGTAACCTATATATATAAACACAACACGAAAGTCCAATCGGTCCAATACACCTATATCCTAGGAATTTGGCAGAAATATCTCAATGCTCTATTAATTAATGAAACTCTTAGTCCCAAACTGTAACTGAACGTCCATATTAAGCAGTACTAAATTTTGTCTAGCAGTACAAAAACAAGCCTAGCAGTAATAACTTCTCCAACAACCCAGGATTGTATTATATTACAAGAACTTCTCCACCGAACAGCAGTACAAACTCCAAAGTTTTGTATTACTAAAAAATAACCCCCTCCCAAAACAAAAACAAAAATCTCTCTTTCTGTTTTAGCTCACATTTTATCTCTCAATCTTTTGGCTCACTTTTCACTCTCGTCTAATTTTCACTAACACTTCTCTCTTCTATTTTTTAAGCTCACCAAATCTCTCTTTTTCTTTGACTCATCATATCACACAAAGTATAGTTATTGGCAAACGTACAAGCCATTAACGTATTTGATTAGTCTTTACCAATAGCCGTTTTTGCTTTGGAACTAGCCATGCTACATATGATAAAACAATGGTGCATTGATGACCATTATAGTTTTGAGTAAACTATGCAACTATCAACGAATTAAGAGGTCTTTACCAATAGCCGTTTTGCTTTGGACTAGCCAATCTTCATTTAAAAAAATGGTGCAAAATTGATAACCAAATAGTTTTGAGTAAACTATCAACTATCACGGATTTGAGAAGACTTTACCAGTACCGTTTGCTCTGGACTATCAAATTCTTGATGTCTATAAGACAATGGTGAACTGACTTGACGCATTTTGATTTTGTGGTGTTAACAACCAACACTTCAAGAACAACCAACATTCCTCCGCCCCTCACATATACATCACGTAGTAACCAACTCACACTTCAAGTATAAAAATCCATGATAAAGATTTAGTCTCAACACAAGAAAAACATAAATCTAACCATTTTACTTGTTAGCAGTATTAAATGGTATTAACATGATTAACAATGAGACACAAAAATAACTAGCAGTACTAACTATAAGTAACAGTTTTGACAAACAGTTTTAAATATAACTAGCAGTACTAATTATAACTAGCAGTATTAATTTACAAAGATTTAACAGTACTAACATTTAACAAACTTTACAAAAACAAGCAAGAGATTTGGGCATTAAGGATTAAGCATTCCAATACTTGAGACCAAGTACTGAAACCTTCCTGCATCAAAACCTTTTGTAAGAAGATCTGCAACATTATGTTCAGTATCAATTTTAACCATTTGAATTAACTTTTTAGCATTGCAATCTCTTATAAAATGATGTCTAATCTCTATATGTTTTGTTTTAGAATGTTGAACAGGATTTTCAATAATGCAGATAGTACTGTTATTATCAATGTGAATCATAGTATGCATGAAATTATACCCATAATCCAGCAATTGGTTTTGAATCCAGAGTACTTGTCCACAGCAACTAGCAGCAGCCACATATTCAGCTTCAGTTGTAGAGGTGGCAACCACAGTTTGCTTCTTACACTGCCATGATATCAACCTATTTCCCAAAAACTGACAACCTCCAGTAGTAGACTTCCTATCTTGAGTTGCTCTAGCATAGTCACTATCAGTATAAGCAACTAGTTCAAATGGAGAATCCCTAGAATACCAAAGGCCTAAAGTTGGTTTGCCTTTCAAATATCTAAAAATTCTCTTGACTGCTAAGAGATGTGATGTCTTTAGAGTAACTTAAAATCTGGCACATGCTATAACACCCCATGTTTTCAAGTCATTGACGACGTCGATAAATCTACTATTTATTTTTAGTGTCGTACGCGTTTGCTTGTAATTTCATGTATTAAGTAAAATCGCGTAAGCTAAAAATTAGCGTTCAATGTAAACGGACATCAAACAATTAAATGTTTACATCAAGCAAGGGTTAAGTAATTATTTTGAGGATAATTATTAACATTGTTCAATTTAATTTTTATTGGTTGCGTAAATTTATTACGTTTCGCGATAAAATACATTTAGGCATACCCGGAACCACATTTATTAATCTACGCTTCAACAAATACCCACGATTGTACCCAATACCCAAAGTTTTATTGAACTTTACCCAAGTAAATGTTGTTAGTCACTTTGTACATTAGAAAATAAAGCAATACACAAATACTTGCAAGTAAACATCTTTTATGAAAAGTACAAGTTGTAACTTGTATAATTTTTACTAGATAATGTGTTATATTACAAAAGACTTCTAGAAACTTTTTCCCTCCTCATATCCACGGCAACAACAACATTGGAGACATAGATCACACATTTTCTTTACAACTTGTCTTTGTACATCTCCTAGCTCATTAAACATAGCCATATTATGTTTCTTTGACCAAAGACAAGGCCATAACTCTCCTTAAGACTCTCATCATGTTTTTGAATACTATTGCATCTTTTTGACCATGTAATATCTCATATATACATGCATACAAGTAATAAGCCATCTATTCTCATAACACTTAGCTAAAAATCAAACTTTTCTCTCCTTTCTCTCCCTATTAGGCCACGACAAACAAACATCCCCTTAAGTAATCCATACAAAATTTTCTACCTCATTTACATACATACCTACATAATTCCTAAGATATACTAAGATGTTTCCAAGCATTGGTTAACCATTTTCAAGAAATTATCAAGAAAAGGAAAGCTATGGTTTCATATGGAAAATTAGGGTTTTCATAGCATGCTAGCTTGGGTTTAAAGTCTAAACAAGGATTTAGCACATATTTCTCAACATCGTCATTCATCATTAAGGTTATCTAGCACCTTTATCTTTTCATTTCATAAGTTTTTATGCATATGTTAGTCTTTATAGCAAAATCATCATTTAGGACTTTTTAACATGTAAAAAGGATTTTTACTTGTAATTATGGATTTGTTCACTTTTAAACATGTTATGATGTTAATGAGATCATGTTAAAATGGATGTAAAAGGATTGTACCATGTTATTTTGGTGTAAAAATGGATAAATACAAATTAGGGTTTATAAAGTTAACTTAATATGTTACAAGTAAAAG